>JAYKAV010002850.1:45311-69765 GCA_035582835.1 Phoebastria nigripes
TAGTTGAAGATGTCCCTGCCCATGGCAGGGGGGTTGGACTAGATGACCTTTAAAGGTCCCTTCCAACCCAAACCATTCTGTGATTCTATGATTCTATAAGTGTATAAGACAGTGTTTTTGTACCTCAGTTTCAAAATAATTATTTTTATATGTGTTTGAATCTGAGATACGGATTAATAAATGGATAAGTTCCTAACTCCTATGGCACTCTTTTATCCACACTTTTAGTACTGCATAAGGATCATTAGGCTATTACAGAAAATCAGTAGCTAGAACATGGCTATTAAAGAGTTTTTCTTTAGTTGCTGATATTCTGTGTGCTAATTACTGAGGAAAGCTGTCTCTTTTAATGGTAAACCTGTAGTTGTTAATTGTTTGGCAGCCTATTTTGTGTGATTTCAGTTCATTTTCTCTGAGAAATTGCAGCCACAAAAGACACCACAACCATCAGTTTTGCTAACTAAATGTCCTATTAGTCTCTGCATTTAGGCCAAGAATTTAAAAGAAGGAAAAAAACATTGTCATTAGATGGTAGCTGTTCCAGTGGAAGACTACAGGTATTGCTCTTGTACAGTGCTTATGCTTTCCCTGTACTGTGACAAAACAGAAGATTTCTGTTCCCATTGCTGCCAGGCACGTTCACAACAAACACTAAATCTTTGTAAAGTAAGCATTTTAAATTGTATGGGTGGCCCAAGCGATTAGTGGGGGGGCATTCAGCCTACTAGATGCCGATTCAGCTTGAACCTAAATTGCAAGTATTGATCAGCTTGACCTCTGGATATTTATAAACAACTTGAACCCTTTTCTGAATATCCATGGCATATGCAACTATTTTTGACTGCTGTGCATGTTGTCTAATTTAGTAAAGACTAAACACTGCTGGACAGCCCTAGGAATAGAGAAAGCTACTATGTAAGAATGCTACGTGTCTCTGAAGAGACAATTTTAACTTGCTATCTGTTAAGAGATCCAATAGTTCTGGTAAATTTATTTGCATGAGGCAGCAAAAAACATGTCACTTATTAATTGAACTTATTAAATAGTAATGTGATTAAATACTGTATGTAAAATGCAGTCACTCCAAAGCTGCACAAAAAGGCTCCTCCTATTACCTTTTTAAATAATATATGACTTTTTTGCTTGCCAGCATTGTTTCTGCCTCCTGAGTTCCTCCCAGCTTACCACGATGTGAATTTCCACTGGCTATAGTTTTTAGTCTCACTTCAGGACCGTTAAGGAAGAAATCATACATGCAAAAACTTAAAATAGATTCAAATGATAATTTGTCAGTGTATGATAATCACCTGAGCCTGATCTTGCAAAATGCTGAACACTACATCCTTCTGTTATCCACAGTAAGAGCTGGAAGTGCTCAGCATATCACAGAATCAAGCCTCGATGCTTATGTGACTGCAATATAGTGCAGTTGATTATATTCTGAATTTATATTCTCTCAACCTCTGTTCAATCTTTGAGGCTGTTCATATCTAGGAAACATAAATTATTTGAGAACAGTTTCATAAAAGTAAAATTTTATGACAACATATGAAAGCCTGTATTAAAATTCAGAAATACCTACTACTTTTATTTCATCTACTTCATAACTTCGTTCACTTTGCGTGTGTATCCAAATAAACACACGGTTTTAAAGTCTGAAAATATCTTTATTGTTTTTATCTCCTATTCCATTGTCCTTGAGATGTTTATCATTATTTTGCTGAGCATAAGGTAGTAGGCATGAAGTTTAATGAGACAATAATTTTCAACATGATTTTATTTAGTGCAACATTATATGACAGCCTAAAAATGCAAATTTGTATCCAGTCTGTATTGTTTTCTCCAAAATTTGGAAGATTATTTAAGGGTTCAGCTGATACTTCATCAGGGATCCAAGTGACAAATGTGTTCATACTGATTAATGTGTACTGTCTCCAAGCAGTGTGTATATCCCTGGTAAATGAGACTTCTATGTCTTTTTGAGGAAATGTATGAGTTATGTTCTAGTGAAATACGAAATCATAAAACTTCTCCTCCACTGGTTCATAATCAATTTTATTTGAAACTGAAATGAAATATGAGACCCGTTTTTCTTCCTTTCCCAAGTGTATTGTGCAGTAGCATTCCTCTATCTCCTCAAGCTCCCTCTTCAGTGACCGTATTATGGATAAAACACTTCTCATGGTCAAATCAATTTTTAGAAGCTTCTGATTTCAGCTATTCAATTAACTGCTCAGCTGCACCCCCTTTTCCTTTCTTTTTTTGTGTTTCTTTTTTAACCATTTAAAGGACTGTGTTTATCAACATGACGTTATAACATCTGAAATAATTCAGATTTTGTTCCTGTTCTTCAGTGAGTAAAAGACAGCAATGATGATTGCTTTGGAGCAATTAGGAACTCATTTTGTAGATGTTTTATTATAGCATTTTCTTATTCTAAGCTGTTTATGTCTGAAAATACCTTAGATGAGGGAGACCATACCTTAGAAATAATAATTTTGGATACTAGTAATAAATTGTTTATAAAAACAAACAGGCAAAAAAAGGGGTCGTGGAAATGTTTTGTCATTTTTCAGTTAGCTTAATTTGTTAGTGCTGCCCCATCTGCAGCACGCTCTCTGATAAGCAGGTTTTTTTTGATGGGAGCTGGAGGTTTCTGCCCTTTGTTGTTACCAGTGCTGTGCTACCACTAAGTGTTATTCACTGCTGCCAAAAGGTGGCTGAAAGATCTAACATCCAGTAGATAAGAAAGGAACCTTCACTTGTGCTGAAAAGGTAGTTGATTTCTCTTGTATTTAATTTGTCTGTGAAAGCTTTGCAAGCTAGTTTAATATGCATTTGATTACTTAGATGTTCATAAATAAGTCACTGTCCCTATGAGGTTTACTGAATATGTTCTTAATTCTGTGGCATTATAAAAAATGAATTAAATGGATATGTGAGAACTGAACGCCTTTTCTCTGTCCTGTACTGAGTGATCTGTAAGTATGGAGAAAAAAAAAAAATGTTTACATGTCCTGGCCATATTTATTCTTGTTGCATTTTGGAAACTCCACGCCACAAAATAAGGATGGACAATTTGTTTCATGGTTCTTTAGTTATAAATTACATGTAAATGATAAAGATCCACAAAGAAAGGAAATTCCAGATAGCTTCTAGGAAGACAAATATTGGGCTAATTAGGAGCCTGAGCAAAAGCAAAATGTAGCACTTTCCAAAGTAGTGATCATCATCTAAAATGGAGCTCCGATAGTTATGAGTTAACTCAGTCAACTTCAGCTGTTTATGTAATGTTTTTGAGCACAATAGATGTAGGGCCCATAGGAGAAGTCAAAGTCAGTGGCAGGGAGGAATTGTATCCTGTCCATATAATAAACTCAAGACCAGTTTAAAAATGAATACCTCTTACTGTTTTGAAGCAAAATGCATGCACTTTTATTATACAGAACATTGTTTACAACTTTCTGATTACTATAAAGTATAGAATGTRATTAATACTGTTACCGATAAGTAAGATTACTTGTAAAAACCTGTAAAAATTATGACTTAAACCAAGAGCAGATAATTTCCAACAGCACATTCTAGCTGGATTTTCTCTTTAGAATTTCATAGAATCATAGAATAGTTTGGGTTGGAAGGGACCTTTAAAGGTCATCTAGTCCAACCCCCCCGCAATGAGCAGGGACATCTTCAACTAGATCAGGTTGCTCAGAGCCCTGTCCAACCTGACCTTGAATGTTTCCAGGGACGGGGCATCTACCACCTCTCTGGGCAACCTGGTCCAGTGTTTCACCACCCTCAGCGTAAAAAATTTCTTCCTTATAGCTAGTCTAAATGTACCCTCTTTTAGTTTAAAGCCATTCCCCCTTCTCCTATCACAACAGGCCCTACTACAAAGTCTGTCCCCATCTTTCTTGCAAGGCCCCTTTAAGTGTTGAAAGGAATTTGTTGGCATGTCCATATGTTTACAGAAGTTAATCAAATAATCTACTTATAGTCATTTCCACTACTTTTTATTCATCCTCCCCAATGTCATACACTCATGATACTACTTTTGATACGAACAGATAATATGATTTCACACGCTGTTTAGGGCTAGTCTCACATTCTGTTAATTCTGAAGTAGCGACTTGATCTATCAATATTTTTAACAAATTATGCACAAAGCTATACCATAATTTGTATACAAAGCTACCATAATTAGTCCCATCAGCCTTCATTCTCATCTGTTTTGAGTTTTCAGACTTTTTAAATAGGTTTTTTTCTTGTAAAAGCATGATGATATACAAATGTACAAATGTATCTAGTTTTATGGAGACACGTAAGACTTCGGTATATTCATTCTGTGACTATGAGATAAAAATTACTTGTTTAGGAAGTTGAACAGTCCAATACACTTTTTAATTCTTCATGAGCTACAGCTGTATTGATGACACTTCTAGGTATGTTGCTACCCTTTTTCAGTATCAGAGCATTCTCACAAATAAGATGGATCAGCTTAGTATAGTCTTGGCATGTTTGCCTTACTCAAGCCATCCCTCTGACCTCCCTCTGCCAGTGTCCATCTCAGTGGCAGAGGATGGACCTCATCAATTTTGAAATACCCAACCAAGGTCATCTTCTCAGCTACTTGATACTACTGAATAGTTTTTCAAAAAACACTTTCTAAGGATCATTGATGTAGTGTCTTTCACAGCGGTGGCATGTGATTGTTCGAATTTGCTAATGTAAAGTTACCTATGAAAAGAAACCTTTTGGAAATAACTAAAAAGTTCTTAGGGCTTGCATATCCTTTTTTCCCCCTCTCATTAGTTCAATTTTCTGCTGTGATTTTGGAAAATGAAAAGTTACYCTGTACCTGTAATACATCCTGTAAGAATTAAGGCCTGACGTATTGACAAGAAAGCTTCTCGGCAGCCATAAAACTTTATTTTTTCACCAGTAAATAGACTGTATTTCTCTTTGCTGAGAAATATTTATTACCTCTGAACATCTAAAAACCCCTGTCACTTTAACCGATTGGGGTAGAATGTATATACACCCCAGAGAAATGCTAAGAGCAAGCAGGAATGTTTTAATTAACATTAATAATGGGTTAACATTAAAATCCTTTCTGCCCATATCAGAGCCACTGTCATCTCTCATCACTATAATCTGTCAGGAGGTAAATCCTTTCTCTCAGTTTAGTTCAGCTACTGAATCATCCAGTGAGAGATCATCCCAATATATCTATAACCCCAAGAGRGCTCATTACAACTTGAAATTCCTCTGGCACAGTGAAGGAGGTCTCTGAAATTCCCACCCACAAATACTTGCTCTCGCCTATGTTGCTCCTTGTTCTTGCTGCAGTCAAATAATTGTTGACGGTGTCAAAATACGTTCCTGTCACCTGCACTGCCCGCAGGTACTGTGACATAACATGTGTGAACACCAACGTTCTCCTTCTAATCCAGACAACCTGAATACAACCTGAAATCAGTTATTAACCTGCACTGTCCCACCAAAGGATCCAGAGCTAAATAAACCAAATGAATTCCAGGGCAGTGCTGCTCTACTATTCCTATTTCTTTTCTTTGCTCCTCATTTACAATATAGAGATTCATCATGCATGAACAGGCAAGACCTATAGACATTTCATACATCAAGGAGGATGACCTTTTTGAGGTGAGAAAAAACATCCCCCACAACATCCTCTTCTCTAAACTGGAGAGGTATGGATTTGATGGGTRGACTGTCCAGTGGGTGAATTGGTTAGATGGTCGCATCCAGAGGGTAGTGGTCAACGGCTCAATGTCCGTATGGAGGTCGGTGACGAGTGGCGTCCCACAGGGGTTCGTATTGGGACCGGTACTGTTTAATATCTTCATCAATAACATAGATGATGGGATCGAGTGCACCCTCAGCAAGTTTGCAGATGACACCAAGCTGAGTGGTGCGGTCGACACGCCTGAGGGATGGGATGCCATCCAGAGGGACCTGGACAAGCTCAAGAAGTGGGCCCGTGTGAACCTCATGAGGTTCAACAAGACCAAGTGCAAGGTCCTGCACCGGTGTGGGGGCAACCCCCAGTATCAATACAGGCTGGGCGATGAAGGAATTGAGAACAGCCCTGCTGAGAAGGACTTGGGGGTACTGGTGGATGAAAAGCTGGATACGAGCAGACAATCTGCGCTCRCAGCCCAGAACCGTACCCTGGACTGCATCAAAAGAAGCGTGGCCAGCAGGTCGAGGGAGGTGATTCTGTCCCTCTGCTCTGCTCTGCTCTGGTGAGACCCCACCTGGAGTACTGCGTCCAGCTCTGGAGCCCTCAGCACAAGAAAGACACGGACCTGTTGGAGCGGGTCCAGAGGAGGGCCACAAAAATGATCAGGGGGATGGAGCACCTCTCCTGTGAAGAAAGGCTGAGAGAGTTGGGGTTGTTCAGCCTGGAGAAGAGAAGGCTTTGGGGAGACCTTATTGCAGCCTTTCAGTACTTAAAGGGGGCTTATAAGAAAGATGGGGACAAACTTTCTGGCAGGGCCTGTTGYGAYAGGWCAARGGGGARTGGCTTTAAACTAAAAGAGGGTASATTTAGACTAGMTATAAGGAAGAAATTTTTTACGCTGAGGGTGGTGAAACACTGGACCAGGTTGCCCAGAGAGGTGGTAGATGCCCCGTCCCTGGAAACATTCAAGGCCAGGTTGGACGGGGCTCTGAGCAACCTGATCTAGTTGAAGATGTCCCTGCTCATTGCGGGGGGGTTGGACTAGATGACCTTTAAAGGTCCCTTCCAACCCAAACCATTCTATGATTCTGTGATTCTAAAAACAAAAATAGCAGTTCTCCCTATATTTGTGGGAYATTTTCAAATGCTTCCCACAGACTTTCCAGAGTGACTGGCACTGCTATGTTCAAGTTAAATTAAGATTTGCCTGTTCGTTTTCTCTTGGCAAAAGCAGAACCCAAAATTTTAATCAATAGTAAAGCATACAGGAAGCTTTTGATTCCTGGTATTTATGCAATTGCCATATTTTCCCTATAAATAGACAAACAAGCATGTTGAAAAGGTCTTCATAAAAAGATGTTAATGGAGCTCAAGTTAATGCAACAGCAAAACCTTAGAGAGCACTATACAATGGGGGTAAATAAATAGCTGATATGTTTTTGCTTCCAATACTTTTTTGTTCCATCTTTCATTTTACAGAAAGAGAATGAAATTTTCCTTTCCACTCACAAATCCTTTCCTTCATCTGCTAAAATTGGATATCATAAAATACTATTAAAACTGCTTCTGCTGAGAAAAACAAAACAAAACCTGCTTTTTCTCTGAAGTATCTCATTATAATATTCCTTAATATGTCAGCAGTCACCCACACATTCATCTAGGACTGGATCCTGTAACCTTGCCCCATTTTTCAGTATTCATTTCTTAAATTATAGCTGCAATCTCTAGTGGCCTGAAGTTTTCAGCAGACATCACTAGTTTAACCTAGCTTAATCTTTGACATTAAATAATTTTTTTCTTCAAGACCCTTATGAGACCAYGCTGTCATCAGTGAAGGTTCTTGAAGTAGTTGTGCTAGAGTAATCAACTAATCCAACTAATCAGTTCTGTAAAGATTCCCCCAAAAAACCATGTAGATGCCATGTCAGTTTTGACTGTTTCATCTGGAGTATTCCTGAGCCATTTCTCACTCTGTAATGATGCCTCTGGTCTTTCCAACTGTGATTTCATTATCAAGTGAAGAATTATTTAGTTTTCAATAAGTCCACCCAAAGTTCACTTCCATATTCCCAAAGTTCAAATCAGATCAAGCAGTAGTAAGAGACAACTTGCATACATGCTATTATTGCAGCCATGTTCAAAGACATTCCCTTCTAGCTCCAATAAATATTCCTCAAAATGCCTGTAGCTGTGTGGCATCTCATAGCACTTATATGATTCATCAGCTTGTGACTCTCTGGAGTTTTTAACTGACATGATTTAGATCACTCATAAAAGCAGTTCTTTAACCATCARTAGGGAATTAGCAACTTTTTATACAGAAGCCATTATTTTTGGCTGTAACTGATTACAGATGAAATCTGGTAACATGAAATAGCAAAAACCTGCTTTCTTTGGGCAGTCCCGATCTCCATGCACTGTTACTGCCGCAGTAAAAAATTTGCCTTCCCTGACTAGAGGCACGTGGTCAGGATGAGTGCAGGTTCCCTGTTACTTCTGTAGTAACATGTAAGTAAGGGCTCAGACCAAAGGCACTGCAGGGTTTTTGCAGATCATTTCTCCACATTTGTCTTGTTATTGATACTCCCACTAGTACATAGTTCTGTTTATTTTCTTTCTTATCTGTTTCACTGCTCACTCCCAGTTGGAAGATCTGCCCATCCCCAGACCCTGAGGGTGCTCAGGCTCAGTAACTTCTAGGTAGCAGTCCCCTATAGGTGCTCCCTGAACAACGTGCATTAATTTCAGAGACTGGCTGCTCATTTGAACATGCTGAAGGGTTCAGCCTTCCATTGATCACCCACAGTTAATGTACTCCCAGAGTGCTCTTTGGCTCCCTTTTTCATTTCGCCCAAGTTATTCAATGAGTCAGTGTATTCAGGGAAAGGAAGGATCCTGTGCAGCCTGGACTGAAATCCTTTCCACACATGATACTTTACTTTTCTCATTTGACTTACAACATGGCCAGTTTTTCTCCAGTATTGCATGTAATGAATTTTTTACAGTCCTTGGGTTTGTAAATGTGGAATTCACTACCAACCCATTTCCTTTTCACAAAGTCAAAGCACATGATTCGCAGAGGAGAAAGAGGTAAATCAAGTCCGTTGCTTCAGAATAGTGATGTTAATTCCTTTTATAAATAAAGTATTATGGACACATGAGGTACAGTATCATTTGCTTGGAAAAATTCAATGGTGCCTTGAACTTTACTATTCTACAGCTTAAGTTTATTTTAAACRCACTACAAAATTCTAGCATAATGATTAGCACCGCAAAGAACATCTGATTCATATATACTTCTATTATAGAAGAAAATTGCTATGGAGTTGATTAAGGTTTGAAGTAAGGAAACAAATACAGTGTAATCTGAACCCCTTGACATCTTCTGAACCATTTTTAGAAAAAATACTTCCTTCTAGAGTTAAATCTCAAGTGAAGCTCTTCACATCATGGCAAATAAGACACGGTTTTCAGCTGCACATAAGCAAATCCTAAAGATTTCAGCAAGGGTTCTACCTCTCCGTATCCTCTTGAGTAGTGTAATTGAATTTGTGCTTTCATATATCCCATCTCTGGCAAAGCTCCTCTTTATTCTTGTCCCTCCTGAAGACCTTATTCAAATGCTAACATGGGGGCATATCCAGCAACCTTTCCCATTGCGTGTGAACAGCTGCTCCATGTCTAGGCAGTATGCAATCCTGTTTACTACCCATCATGGCATAATTTTCCTAGATGCTTGTCTCGGCTCCTGTGTCTGCTTCCCCATTCACACTACCTTTGGATTAACGAAGCTCTGAGATGAGGCAGCTCTGAACTGGCACTCTGAGGAGCGTGACAGAATACGTCATGAGAGCTAGCATTTGAGCTGGAGGATCAAGGATTTTGTAGCTGACCTTTACATGGGCAGGCAGTTTCTCTGAAGGTTTATATCAAGACTACTTGAACTTAAATTACTTCAACAACACTTTCGTGTTTTAGCTGTTTGGAGCTATACTACATGATGCTATATTCCAGTGCTGCTGGGCATAGCATTGGTTTTCTCTTTGCACTGGACGGGAGTGATATAGATGTGTTCCACCAGAGAAGATGGGTGACTTTCTGTGGATGCCCTGCACAGACTCTAAGCAGAAGCAAACCTCCAGTTTTCAGAGGGATCAACTCTAATTTCTCGAGTACGTTAGTTTCATTCGAAGACGGAATGTAGAAATAGTTGAGAGTATTATCTTTTAAAAATAGCTATTATTTCTATGCAATAACTAACATTTGTGCGTTGCTCTTGCAACTCAAAATTCTGTTCCAGAAGTCATCTGGAAATCCAGACTGAATCTTTTGTGGTGAAAATGTATTTCTTAGCACAGTAAAACAGCAATGTAAAATTAATATTTATTCTCAGAATGGCACCTTTGAAAGATATAAGATAAGAGAGCTGTGAAATATGCTTAAACTGGAAGAAGTTTCTCTGCTGAAGTTTCAGAAGTTTCAGAAACTCTGTTACCAGATTGAAATTCAGATCACTTTGGTAGCRGCTTGTGATGGGAATACAGCCATGACTGGAATGCTGTGTCATGCCGTGGGACTCAAAGGACCTGATACCAGCAAGTACTGTTTCAACAGTGCAAATTCAAGCCTCGTTCAGTTCTAAATAGCGATGAAATATATCCCTAGATAAGAATCTGAATGGAAGTGCTCCCCTTTACTTTGGCTGCCTAAAAATCTGTTGTGAGGCCCATGCTTCTCTACTGTTATGAACAGAATTCACTGCTGATTGATAGGCTGTTTCCAGGGGTGGAATTATTGTGCTTAAAAAACTCCATCCTAGCCTGTGCTGACAGATCTGCCATGTCTCCAGTTGTTACAGRTAGGTATTGGGTTTTGTGTGTAACATTTTGCACAAAGCAAAATAGTTAAGCTATAGTTCAAATGGACACAGGAAATTTCACATACATGAAACTTGCAGATTTATGTAATCGGCATTAAGATTAATTCAGTTAGAAGGAAGGCGGACTGATAGGAGTTCTAGTATCTTTTAAAAAACAAATTTCAGGAAATGGAAACTTGCTCCTTGATTGTTTTGCATAATCAATAGAAACTGCTGACGCAAATGCACGCAGTGAGGTCATGTGTTACGTCATGCTTTCTTTCTTTAGGAAGCAATAAGCTTACAATTGAAAAGTCAGCTTCATTTCTCACACTCTGGTGTATACTGTGACCAATGCGAATTTATTTTTTTTCTTTGACTCTTTCCTACTTTCTGTCTTTAGAACTTAAACCGTGTTTAATGTTGTTAGATTCAGACTGTGGGTGAGAACGCAGTGTGAGGGAAAAGGAGGGGAGTGAAATAGGGGCCACTTTGGTGTCCTGCTCCTGGCTGGGCGCAGTTATTGTTTGTAATTAGAGTAGCTCCCCTGGTGCAGTCTATGGCTAGTTGTCAAAGGGCTGCCGCAGCTTGCAGTTTGGTTCTGTCCTCAGCAGCAGTCATCTCCTTGGCATCTCAGGCTGGAGCTTGCTGAAGAGCTAACAGGAATGCTGTTTAGGACTACTGCATGACCTTGGAGTAGCATAAAAGTCCTGGAGCCCTGGGTAGGTGCCTTTTCCTGGGTTTGTGGCCCTTGAGCAGGGCTTTGGTTAGGTCCTAGTCGGTGTTGGTTGTTGCTAATGGCCCCCGGCTCCTTCAAAGTGGCAGTCTATGAAGAAAAATAATGTCATATAGAAATTTATTGGTCTGCCTTTGTGAATCAGAAGGTAGTGTAGAGAAATGGTCCCCAAGTGTACAACTGGCTTTAAGTGGCTCAGCTGCTTTTCTGCATTTGAGTGACAGTGGCATTAAGGCAGCACAGAAACCCAACTATTCATCTTTTCTGGGTAGAGCAGCTGTCTTTCAATAACAGCTAGAGGAATGCAGCTCTCCTCTATGACACTGATGTAAGGCAAGCTAAGATAGGAAGGATAATAGGTTCATGCATAGAGGATTACATTATTTCCTTTACCTAAACAACTGACTAAGGTAAGAGGTAAATATTTATTTACCATCTAAAGATGTTATATAATTTATATCATTTAAGTAAAATCAAAGTTTTTTAAAATAGTAGATAAAATCTGAATTTTTTCCCCATCTGTATTTTTTACAAATACATTAATGTTCCAGATAAATAATTCAAAACAAAAGAATATGAATACAATAATTCCATTTAAGTTAGTTAATACTAAGAATGTATGAGCTAAGGGTAATGGTTAATGAGATCCTAAAGCTTTTCCCTTTATCCCGAGTCCATCTCCTCCCTTCTCCCCACATCTCCCTTACCCCCAGTCTACGGATTTAAGTTGTGTATATATCCTTCAAGAAAACCAAAGGTTAAGTTTTTGTTTAGGATGGAAGTGTTAGCCCCTGAGAAGAAAACACATGAAGAGAATGAAGATTTGCAACAGTACCATCAGAAGCCTGCAAACTGCAAGAAATTGCTTAGGAATTGCTGCTTGATAAAGCGAATTTTTGCCTGGAAAAGTTTGAGCTCTAAAGGTAACTCTCCTATTGAAATTTTTAGTGTAGGAGAAATTGTTGTCTTTCCAAGAATTTTGAATTTTTGATACAGTGGTATTACTGAATTTAGTGTCAGTCAAGTTACAGGTACAAAAAATCTCTACTGTCTTGAGTCTATTGTGCAAAGAGATTAAAAATGGTACAGCTTTGATTGAAGGTGCTTTATCATAATGTGATATAAATAATTGTACTGCATGAGCATTCATTTTGCAGCACATCAAAATACATGGTCTGCAGAAAAGGTCTGCAGAAAAAAAAAAATCCTTCAGTCAGAAGATAAATGAATAAATGTAAAATCCCAGTAATTAAATTTATGAATTTAGCAGGGCCCAACCCAAAAATCTGTTTTGATGAGTAAAGCCTCCTTTGATCACTGTCAGAGTATATTTACATGGAAATTACATGATCAATCCCTTTGTCTTTGAGGAAATGGAGAAAGGTAACATCCTGTCACTTTTATACATAATGATGCTATGTACTGTATTTATTAATAAATACTGAAAGAAATGCTTCTTTTTAAATTGGAAGTTGGCTGTGAAACATCTCACACATTGAAAGTCTAACTCTTATGAATAATGAATTAAACGGCAACCATCCTGAAGTGATGGTTAATCTGCTTCACATTATTTTCCTCAGCAACATACACACAGTTAAGGGTTTTATTCAGCACTGATTCCTCTTTTTACCATCGTATTTGTACTTTGCAACATTATGGAAAAACAAAACAAAAAACACTCCCCCAAACAACCCTTTTGTGTTTTGGCAGCATTTTTCATCCCCTTACACACATTTTATGACAATAAAAAAACAGGTCCTCAGAATATTCAATTTTTGTCAAACAGAATGAAAAAAATGCATGACATCGTTTTGTCATGAAGAGCTAAGTCACCATATCCTGAGTGATATGTTATTTTATTTACACATTTACTTTAAAAGACATGCTCCAGTAGCTTAGTTTCAGCATTTACAAAAAATGAGCTGGTTAAATACAACATAATTCTGGTTTTAAACTGCCCTTATCCCTGTATTATCCAAGTAAACACGTGTTTGATATGCCTTTTAATCTAAGCATAATCGTTTAGCTATTCTTGGCCACCAATTTTTAAAGCTTTAGGCTAATATTTCCAACAAATGGCTGCTTTAATCACCACACATATTATGGTTTACTAAATACATATTTGGTTTCTGATTATTGTATCAGTTTGTACCTATAATTCTCTGCACTTTCATTTATTTTTTGTATTGTTACTGGAGCTAATGAAGCAAAAGTGAATTTGCTGTAACCCTTTCAATACACTCATCCTTTTGTTCATGGGCATTTTAGAATTTTTTTTCATTGGGCTATTTCTCAGCAATCTCAGTAGGCCTAAGGAATCAGCTCTCTAGAAATTGTGTGTGAATCTAAAGCAACTTGCACTGAAGTTAATAGGTCTGATTCTTCAGTACCTTTAAACTGGCTAATAATTTGCACCTCTGGAAAGGGTCTTAAAACAGTTCATAAATAATGGTAGAATTAAGGATTTATTTTGTCTTGGTAAAGTGAATTAGCAGATACATGAATCACTGTAAAATCAGGCTCAAGTTACTCTGGGTTACTCCAACAGAGACATCATCAGAATCTGACACATAGTTAACTCAAAATGAAGCTATTAATTTTGCTTTATCTAGTACCAAATGATAGAAAGCATATTCCCATAGGGATACCTTTACAAGAACCTTTGAATATTTATCAGGATCAAGAAGACTTGACGTCCTGAGGTACTTTCTTCAGTACCTTGGTTCTGTTGTCCAAGGTGATCCCACTGGCTGAATAGGTTTTCTTGGACTTCAGTACTAGAGCCTACGGACATCTGTAACACAGGTTGTACGTGGCATATCCCACTGAGTTCATGATCTGCAGCTAGGTAAGATTTCATACATATAAAAAGTGGGGCATTTCTGAAATCCCCTAGGCTTGGCCATGGAGATGCTCATCCATTCTCTGGAATAAGTTAAGTCAGCCAGAGGTCTGCTGTAATTTAACCTTCCTCCTAGTACCCATGACAGTGCTATGGTAGCTACAGAGCACCTGGCTACTGAGGTACTTGGTCAACACCTACTGTTTTCTGTTGGCAGGATGAAGGTGGGCTTGCAAATGATATTGTGGTGGCTCATTCCCACTTAGGTATTCCTTTACGCAAATCAGATTCCCCATTGGTTGTCTTAAGCTACCTTACACTAGTAAAGTGGTATAAAAATAGTAATTAGGCAGTTGAGGCTTGCAGTTTAATGCTTAAAAAACAACTGAAATCCTTTTGTTCATATTTTTAAAAAATAATGAAAACTGCAAATACTGAATTATTTGGTAATTCACTGCCATTATAACAGTTTGTAGCTGGAAATACTATGAAGTAATGCATATTTGATCTTTCTTTTAAAACAGAGATTATTTCTCCTCTACAATTTGTTTTTCGTATTTTAGTTTATTTGTATGATCTTGAAACTTTGTCAACAGGTTGTTTTAACTTTATAGAATTAATTATACTTTCAGAGACAATTTCCATTTATGAATTTGGAGCAGGCAAATAAATATTTGATTTACTGCAATGTTCAGATGATTTAACTCTATTTTCAGAATGAATAATCTTCACTCTTATGGTAAAATCTTAGAATGTCCTGGCACTGGGGATGTCTTCCTGCTCTTCTCTCTTCAGCATCTCTCATAGGAATAAGAAGAATGTTATAACATAAATACTGGAAAGATAATTACACTCAACCCTTTTCTATGCAGTTTTTAAATAGCATGAATTTAATGCAGTAGTGACTGCCCCAAACGAAGAACAAGAGAATAAAAACATGGCTTATTGTATTTTAAAGAAAAATAAATGGAATAATGTAGTTGTCAACGGGAAACAATTCCACGCTAAAGACGCTATTTTACTCAATGCTCAAGGCTCAGTAATTTGACTAATTCCTCACACAGTAGTTTCAGAGAGCAGATATCTTGTAACTAAGGCTAGAGGAACAGACTATGACTATTGCCGGGAATACATCAGTTAGAACTCGATACTGCAATGAGCTCTGGGCCCAAGTTTAAAGCATGTGTTGGAAAACTGGAGGTTTTCACTTTCAAAAATGAGCAGCACTGAAGTATCTCCTCACTAAATTGGCAACCTACTCAGTTAACCTAGGGCAGAGTCTTTCCCGATTATTCCATGCCATGAATATACATTCTGCTGCAGATTTTATAAAATGCAATTGAGACACCAAGAGGACAACAAGTTGTCTGTCACAAAGATAAATTTGGAGGAATTGTACTGCTGACTCTGCATTACATACTGCTAAAAAAATTATAGATTATCAGCTGTTTATTTATAAACTTTTTTATATTGTTTGCATTTCCTCAAACCACGTATTTATGAGTTGAGTTATGAATAATTCAGGAATAATTCCAAGCTGTCAATCAATGTGTGTATTTTTCCCTGTCAAATACTACATTTGAAAAAATATTTAAGGAAAAAATAACCCAAGTTATTTGAGAACTAGTTAAATGTTCTGCTTTCCCTAGGGTACTTCATATACTCTCAGACCTTGGATAACTCAAAAAATTCCTGCTGGAGATTGTCAGTACTGTTTTTTTAAATATGGACTTCTTGTGAACAGGATAATACTTTGTCCCCTGTGGTCCGTTTGCCTTTTCTTCTCCTATGCAAATACGTTGAGCAGTACTTTGAAATCCAGTCACATCTCAGACCATGAAAAGAAATTTTCCTCCCAGTTGTTCAAAATTAACAAGAATCTTTATTAATATTGAACAGGGGTCCTTTGGACTAAAACATTCTTCCAGTGTGTCTCTCAGCATTAGTTCTTGTGTGCCTGCTTGTACCTCTTTTCTGTCAAGCAGTGAAGCAATGGGGCAATGACAATCTGAAAGCTAGACACTGATGACAGCAGGATTACATACAGGGATTAAAGTATATGTCTTTTCCAGTATCAAAGCCCTCAACTGCCTTAATTAGAAACTATCATGACTACTAATTAGGAGACAAGAGTTGCTTCCTAACTTTATTACTGAAGCAAAAGCATCTTCTTTTTGTTTGCTTATGCATGGAGTGATAGTTACTGAAATCTGCCTGGTCTTAGTCACCCTTCCCTCCAGGAAGAATACGAAATAAACGGTGTAGATAAAAATGAGAGAAAACAACAATAAATAATAGATATCCAGTGTCAAGAATAGTGTATCCTCCTGAGTTCATTCCCTTGTCCCAGTAGCTGCTCTTCACAGTCCTTAAAGGACTGCTGATATACTGCTCAGATCTTAACTTGTCCAGTAATTGAATTTGTATGGCCTGTCAGATGTGTCATTTTTTACTTCATGTCATGTCAAACTGCTTCATGTAGTTTTCCTAGGATTTTTTTCCCCCAGTTTTCTCCCAGATGCTTTGAACAATTTTGGGTTTCTGTTGAATTTACAAATTTACAAAATGAGACGACTTCATAGAACTTCATATGGGCACTAGGAAAAATTTGTCCTATGTGCCTATAGAACTGAAGTTCATATGACTTTGCTATTTTGAGTCTGAAAGCCTCTAAGAGAAGAAAAAGGAGAGAGAGAGAGAGAGAGAGGTGGGGGAAGGGAAGGGGAGGTGGGAGAAAGACGAAGACCAAGGACCATGTCCCTTGCCAGACCCTCTTCTCCTTTCCATTCTAGATAGTGAATGTGTAAATAATTAGACCATACTGTATGAAATCTTTCCTGAATACTCAATAAGCAGGTTTTGTAGCCTATTACTACATGTATTAACCACTGAAGAGATTAACATATCTGAGATTTTATGCTCTGAAGAAAAACATAGAAATCCATCTAAAAATGGGAACTTTCATGGTTTTAAGCAATACAGAAATCTTTATTTTGTAAAAACTACAAGAAGATAAATGTACTTGGGAATTCAAAATGAGCAATGTTTAGCCTATTTTGTCTATTTGAAATATTTATGAAAATGTTTTACAATTTGATGATGACACTCTTGGTGTACATGTTAAGTAAGCTAGCTACTAAACCTAGGAAAAGTTACAGGATTAAAACCTTATTCACTGTGTGTCTTTTAATAACTTTTCAGAGAAAATTAGCATTGCTCAGTATTGCTTTAGGTATTTCTTTAATTACAATGAACTATGATTTAGCGCTGTTTTCTTATTCAGCTCTAATCAGTTGAGGTTTTGTGGTGCCTTATACCTTCTGGCTCACTGTGCAAATGTTCCATTTTATGTTACAAAAATGTCACCTTCTGAACAAATACTGCATACGTTGTATATACACATCTTTTCAAGTCACTGAACTGGATGGGAAATGTGGATATATTCCATTTATTTGTAAAAGTGTTGCAAGTAATGAGCTTTTTTATTTTTTCAGATTTTTTCCCAGAAACCAATATGGCACTCTGTTCTTAGCTAAATAATTCACTGTATTAGCATAGAGATGTAGTTGTTCATATTTACTAGGTATGAAAAGATTGTTTAAAAAATGCTAATAAAACATGGTGGAAAGAAAAGGAAAAAAGGTAAGGGAAAATAATCTATTTTTAATATTTTTTGGTTTGTTTTCCACCAAAGCCTATTGACCCATTATAATCTTAGATAAAGGAGTTTGTATTAAGAGGCCTGGCAAAAAGGGGAGCCTTGTAGTTTGTTCCTTTCTTGCCAAATACTAACTCTGAAAGACAAATCATGGCAATAAAATTAGAGGCTCTTCCTGGTGAATGTAATTTTCTTTTAAATTTGTAGCATGGAGTGATCTAACCTCAATAAGACTTCTAATACTCTCTTCAGGGTAGCAGTAATAGTTAATGGCACAAATTAACAGAAAAGTGTGCTATGCAGGAATGCTTGTTATCTTTCAGGTCATTAAAAGGGAAATTGGGAAAACATTGATTCTCACAACTTAGAATCATTCCAGAGTGATTATTCCAGAGTGATTAATGTTTTGAAAAAGGGTTTTACTGTGTATTTGTGTACAAACTTGCTAAATTGGGCAATATGTGTAGCTAATGAAAATGTGAGGCTCTGACAAGTACGTATAAAATTATGTAGCATCATTTTTGGCTTGAGAAAGTTTAATAATCAGTCTCCTAAATTCTCTTAGAAAAAAACCAAACATATACCTTCTGAAGTTTTTAATACCTCTTAAAGTTTTAAAATTAATACTTGAAGGCCACAGTCATGACAAAAGCCCTTGCTACTTTGTACATACATAGATGAAGGTTTTTAAACATTTCCAAATTTAAAAATAAAATTGCACAAATCTTGCAATAACCAAGTTACCAAGTAAACAGTTTGGGGAGAATTCATACATGCCTCTTCAGAGCCCTTGAAACAGTTATTAGTGCCTATAAAAGTAAGTATTATCCATAACTGAATTTTTAAAGATGCTTAATACAAAGATAGCAAGTTGCAAAGTGCAGATTATGAAGTCAGTTCTCCTTAGAGTGAATGTGCTTGTAAGGAGAAGGATATCTCATGGGAATTAGATTTCCTCAGGGTTTGACATTCGAAGGATTAAATATGCTCCACAGTTAACCCCTGAGAAACATGCCTCAGAAATATGTGAGTGCATCACTTTATGGAGTTTCTGCTTTATGCTTCCCTGGCTATATAAACATTACACAACAAGATATGTTTCTCCTTTTCTTTTGGAAGTTTGTTTCCTTCATGTCAGAATGGATTTTTATGGTCTCCTGCAATTGCCACCTTTGTAATCCTGGCATTGCAGTTACTAGGAGGGACGTGATATTGGAAGATGAAGCATTAACTCATGGCAGATTGCTGCCTAAAAACTCTACATTTGCAGAGGAGCATGTTGAACTCCCAAGCTTTTTTTGCCCTTTGCTTCTCTGCTGTTTCTTTTCCTACTGACCAGTGTTAGCACCAAGCAGTTTGCATAAGCTTCGTAAGAGACAGTGCACAGTTTTAAACTAGCTCTAATTAAGAGCTTCTAACAGACCCTATTTATTAATCATTTAGTTTTTGATTAATCATAGTGAATGTGTGTGTTCTTTTCATATAAAAAGCATGAGGAACCATCGAGCTGACTGGAACCTTTCCAAGGATGTCACTCTGGACTCTGCATAATGAAATTTTATTTTTCCATTGAGATCATTAATCCTACTTGCCAATGATGACCTTATTCTTCAATCAGTTTAAACTGTTAGAAAAAACAATCCTAGCATCTTCTTGAATTTGGCCGAAGAATAAAAGGAATAGCTGATTAACTGCTCTTTAATCAGCTAGTTATAATCAGATATATAATTGTTTGTCTAATTCTCCTTGTTTTTCTAGTAGAACTGGAGTTGCTGCTTCAATATCATGCAGATATTTAAAAATGATCCATTGCAATACAGTATGGAAACTATACACCCTGAACATGAAAGCAAACTATGAAGTTCTGACTTCTCCATTTGAAAATCTGATGTCTAATTTTGTTTCCCCAGATTTTCCTTCATTGTTATACAAAGGTCAGTGTCCCCTTTAAAAAAAAAAAAAAAAAAGGTTGCTAATTTATTGAAAATCTGTTACTTAAAAATCAAGTTCTAACAATCAAAGGTTTGGAATATAATARATGTAGAGGATCACCACTTTTGGGAAACTAAATATATCCTTTATGAAACCAATATATACTTCTATTTAGTCTCTGTACTCACATTATCTTTGATTTCTACTGTGTCTGCCAACTGCTGCTTTTTTATTTCAAGACATTCTATCAATCAAAAACTAATAGGCCRAAGAAGTGTATTAGATTAAGTGGAAGGACTTTTATATTCATGGCATACTTAGAAAATGGAATCAATCTTTAAATATCTTGCCACTTTCCATCTGGGCATTATTCCAGCAATTTAAATGGCCAAATATATTGAGAGTATTCCAGATTAAATGGTAGCTCTGAATGTCTTTTTATAAATGGTATGGCCCATAAAGAACTGAATTTGTTGCGGTGGTTAACAATATCTGCATTTTGTTTACTGAAGTGAACTGAATATTTGGGCAGTATAACACAACTGTGTTTGTGAGCATCTGTCCCTGGAAAAAATCCTGCGACTAGAAGGAGCACTTCTACTGCAGATCAAGTAAGCTGTCAGAAGCAGCTTCTTTAAAGTATGCAAAGCCAGCTTTTTTCCTTTTTTTTTTTTTTTGCATGATGAAGAATTATGATTGAATAACTTTCCACAAAAGATCAAATTAAAAGGAAAACCAACTTATCTTAGAAGTGGAAAATTCGGGCAGAAGAAGGGAGGGAAAAACAGTAAGAAAGAAATAAACCAGAATGACTAGAACAACAAAATTACATGTTGCTTTGTTTTCCTTTTTTTTTTTTTTCCATTTAATTTATTGCTGTTGTCACCTTTCTTGAATGCTTGTTTCCACTGGAGTCTGCAGTGTGGTTCTGACAGTTCTTCTGGCAGGTGACAGTTCTGACAGGATAGATTTGCCCTCCTTTCAGCCCAAAAGGGGTAAGTGGGAGGACTTGGTGCTCTTCATTGCTGCAATTATGCCATCCTGCTGGGACCTCCCTGCTGTTCCTTCAAGTAGCATTATCTTCTTGGCAAGAAGATGTGTTCTCAGTTGTTCTTTAATTTTCTTATTCATCCTTTCTGTGCGCAAGAGACTAAGAAAAAGTTCGTAAGGAGCTGGAGTTCTTCACTGAGCCATCTAAATGTTTAGTGGGCACAATGAYTGTATTAGTCATATGTGGCAACACTGAAACTGAATTTTGCAGATCACCTCAACCAAATGCCAACAAACCTGTACTGTGTAGCAAAGCAGAAGGCATACTTGATTTCACATATGTCACAGAAAATGGTGCTGGAAATATTGAGCTACCTAAGCACTTTTTGTACTGTTCTCCCTAACCCTCCACCTTTGAGGCCAACCTGATTTCTTTGTTATACAGGCTGGGAAAACGAGAATTATAATAGGCAAACAAATTGAAAAAGTTTAATACCTATAATACTAAAAATCCTTTTCTAATACATCATTTAATTTGTGATATCTTTGGCCCTATGAGTGCAAAAGCAAGATACTTGGGTGAGTTGGGGTCATCATTCCCAACAGCASAGAAAAACTATTTCCAACAATACAAGAACTCAAGGTCTAGGGCAACAGAAATATGAAGCTGGTTTCATTACCTACTTCTGGCCTAAGCAGATGCATAGGTTAAGGTTGTCTTGAATGTAACAGCAAGAGTGACTAACAGCAAGAATACATAGTATTTAAACCTCTCTCAATTCATATCACCAAGTTCCTCTGAATATAACTAGCATCACTTCATCCGACTTCCTTGTTATACCTCATGTATATATATATTAAAAGCCATAAAAATACTACAGCTTTTGAGTGTAGCATCTATCAGCTGAGCTGTCAGAAATGTGTCTAGGTTTATCTTTGCACAGGTTTGTGTTTATCTTTGCTGGTTGAGAGGTGAAATTTTTTAACTTAAGATGCTTCAGTTAACAAGAGCTACCTTCCCAAGCTGTGATAGTTTGACTGCTTTAACTAAGTCCCTTAGTTCATACCACTTCTGATGCAACTGAGATGAAAAATGACCAATGAGAAAAATCAAACTTAGATGGAGGAGGGGAAACATCACAGTGTGTCCCTACAATAACTTAAAATTGATCTTTGTGTTTCTGAATCTCAATATTCTCTGCTGTGAGAAAATGTCTGTAAACCCAGAAATTACTCCATCTCTCTAGTTTTGAATTATATGGGGGCACAATAACGTACTGCAGCTATCAGTTTCTTAGCTGTTGATTTTGCCTGAAGCCAAAAAACCTCTACTTTTTAGTAAACAGAGTGGAAACTCTCAGGTGATGAAAAGATTTATAGAAATGCTTTTAAGGAAGACAACAGTGCAGTTCCTTAGCTTTTGATTGAACAATTTAGAAAGTAGTGAACAAAACAGGATACAGAAAAGAAAAGAGGTCCATATGGTTAATTTATACTGGAGAACTGGATTTCTTCTTCCACAGAGTTCCTATGTGCGTCAGTTAAGACAAACTTTAGGGATTGACACTGTGTATTTCCTGTTTTCTGAGTGAATCCTCGGGGTTTGATATGCAGAATATTGCAGCATTACTAACTTGGCTTTGAACATATATGAAAGGCTGTGTATTAAGCATTGTGAAAATGAGCTTCCATGAGTTTCCTAGCAAGTGCCCAAATTAGTCAATACCTTTGATCTTAATCTCACTGTGCCTCTGTTCTGCATAAAGTAGGTATAATAATACCCTCTCATCTCACAGGGATGTTGTGAATATAAATGTAGTAATGTTTGTGAAGCACTTAGACACTGTAGTGATGAACATCATAGAAAATTGTATTTTCAGCCTAGATTTTCAATAATGTTTTATAAGTAAATTATGGGGGCACAAAATGTGGCAAGAGTGAAGGTTTGAGTTTGGTAAATAAGTAATATCCATGAATTAAATTAACTTATCAAAAGAAACTCCTGTTCAAACTATAGCACATGATTGTGTCATTAAAAGTTTGCACCATAATGCATATGTAGAAAGGGGTTGAACTAATGCTGTTAGTATTTATGATCACAGTACAGTTCTTTTGATGTATACTTCCTATGTAATTAATATATATAGCAAAATTTCCGAGTGTGAAGGATTTATAGCATAAAACTCAGATCTTGGCTTGTAGTTCTGCTTAAAAGTGGGGGTAATGTGATTGATCAAAGGATCAGGCCCTAAGATACAAAGTGTGAAAGGTGTGAGGGGTACAGAAGGATGTACACTTCTCAGTTAATTGTGTAATGTTAAATCTTGGCTTGCTGAAATGAACGAGAATCTTGCTGTAAGCTTCATCRTAGCAGGAATTTCATTCAGTTTGCTTTATAAAAATAACTCTATAGTGAATAAGATAAATCTTTATGTAGGAAAATAAAATACAACCCGTCTGTTGGCTTTGTAAAGTTACATTTTAATGTATACCATATTTGTTTAGAAGGAGAATTTGGGGGGAAAAAGAGCTCCTTATTTGATTTTTGCCAGAAATGGTTAGTGTCTCATTTTGAACGAGGTCCCAATACTTAACTTATTTAACTGATATTCCCTCGTTGACTCTTTATTTACTTCATTTTATGTAAAGCAAATTATGAAATCTCCAAATCTTAGTAAAATAACAGGAAGTTTTTGAATTTTCATTACCAAAATCAAATCAGAGAAATGAGGAAAAAAAATAATACCAATTTATTTTTATAATTTAGTTAAGCTACAATTGATTCTATACTAAAAACTAATCAGTATACTATAATTGAAGAGATATTTTTGGACCAATGTACCAGCTGGTATCACAGATGGTACAGATGGCATAAGGCTCTTTAATGGGATAAAGATAATGTTTTGGCACAAAGAGAGTTGAGTATATGAACATGTGATTTTTCTTTCCCATTATAAACTGTCTAATCAGTGTAGTTTTAATTGATATACAATTGATACATTTGTATTCCACAAATCTGGGTAAACACTAAGATCAATACTTTGCAGTCAGTGCCATTAGTATAACCTTACTTTGTTCTGGAAAATCTCATACGCCATAGTAGGCAACTCATTAAACCTTGTAGTTTAAAAGAAAGAATTGCAAGGCAAGTTTGGTATTATTTAAATGGTCTACCTGACATTTTTAAAGGGGATTAATAGAGAAATTTATGGAAACAGCTGAATCCCTCAGAAAGGTTTTATTCTCATGAGCTTTGATATTGGTGTAGATATGGCAAAATGTACGATAGTAGTATTGGTAATGAATAATCTTGATGATAAGTGATCAGGAAATCATTCTGATTATTTTCTCTGAAGATCCACAGTGTGGCTGGATATTTTTTTGCCTCAGTCTTCACTGRCAAATGCTCAAGCCACACCACCCAAGTCGCAGAAGGCAAAGGCAGGGACTGGGAGAATGAAGAACTGCCCACTSTAGGAGAAGATCAGGTTCGAGACCATCTAAGGAACCTGAAGGTGCACAAGTCCATGGGACCTGATGAGATGCATCCACGGGTCCTGAGGCAACTGGCGAATGTAGTTGCTAAGCCACTATCCATCGTATTTGAGAAGTCGTGGCAGTCCGATGAAGTTCCCACTGACTGGAAAAGGGGAAACATAACCCCCATTTTTAAAAAGGGAAAAAAGGAAGACCTGGGCGGGGAACTACAGGCCAGTCAGTCTCACCTCTGTGCC
>JAYKAV010002850.1:71005-318004 GCA_035582835.1 Phoebastria nigripes
GAAGTGTTCAAGGCCAGGTTGGATGGGGCTTTGAGCAACCTGGTCTAATGGAAGGTGTCCCTGCCCATGGCAAGGGGGTTGGAACTAGATGATCTTTAAGGTTCCTTCCAACCCAAACCATTCTATGAGTCTATGATTCTATGATTCTATGATTCTTGACAGTAGTAGAGGGGCCTCACTGGATAGGGTGGGTTTTACTGGACTTAATTTCTTTTCTTACATATGATATCCTATAAAGTAGTGTTGAGTTCAAAAGATTTTTACTTGTACCCCATTCAGAACTTTATTTTGTCACTTCTCTATTTTGTGTACATTGCACAAGACATAAGAACTATCTACAGTGTATCCTATAGACCAGATATCTATAGTGGTGCTTTCAGTCATGAAACTGGCAAGACATTGCTAGATTAGGTTTTTCCCTGGTGCCTGAAATAAACGTATCTGCCACTGACAAAAGTTGCCAGTGGGCACTTTGCTGAATATCTAGCCAATTGCATCCAGATTCCATATTCTTCGATATTCAAATGTGCTCTATTCATCAGAAATGGATTGTTGTATCCTTTCAGGTTAGACAGAGCCTCCAAAAGTATCTAAGCCTTTGTTTGACACACCTAGATTGCTAAGCATATTTAATAGAATATTATACCCAAAGACTCATTAGTCCAGTATTTACAGCCATTTCCATATCATACAGAAATATGGCTAAAGGTGTTAGGATTTGTTTAGTGATGGAAACCTTGATTTGGAATTAATTTCGCACAGATCCTGAGCCTGGTGATTGTTAGGACATATTGAAACAAAGCTAGCAAAAACTATTTGGTTGGGTTAACAAGTTGCTGCATTCAGTCACCAATCCAGAAGAAAAACTGTATAGCTTAATTAAATAATAATAATCCTGCTGGTTTCCTGATCAGGAGCTGCAACATTTCTCTGAATGGCCATGACTGGAGGCATATCCAAAATGTGCCCTTCTCACAAGTTCTTAAAAGTTGCAGTGGAAACAGGGAATTTTCTTGCTTTTTTCCCCTAGAGCAAATTATTCATTATTTTCTTTGTGTGTGACTCTCCTACTTGTAATTTGAAATTCTGTATTCTTTAAGGCTGCGGTAGTCATATGGYCCTCGTATAAGTATCAAGGAGATAGGACTGATTGTTGCCCTTGTGAATGCCATTGTGCTTTTATCATTGGATGTAAATATGTATAAAGACAGTATCTAAACTCTACCCTGGATCCTAGCTTAGAGATCTTTGAGTTTATGCACTGAAATAAACCCTTGAACATTAGACAGAGGAGATTATACCTACTTGGGAACGCCAGTTCTTTATCTAGAAGTTGACAGAATCAATAAATGATAAATCACAAAAAGCAAATGTCTTAGGAGAAACAAGTGAGTATGTCCTACAGAAGGTACTGGAGCATGTGTATTGTACAACAGGCATCCAGATTTCTCGTACGCTTAGAAAATGTAAATGATGTTTTTGAAAATTTTAGGATATCAGATCTTTATTGAAAATACTGTTCCAGTCACATGTAGGTAGTGTGTCTGTTCCGTTTCTCCTCATTTTATGAGAAATACTTTTTTCCATATTCAAACATATTATGAAATGAAATATGACTAAATACTAAGYTGCAAGAACTGCTATTATGGTTCTGTGTATAGGGTGAGGGATAAAACCCTACTTTCATTTGTATTTCAGAAATGTGTTTACACCTCCTGGAAATAGCCTGTTTGCAAGTTACCTTTAAACATGTGTTGTGAAACAAAGCCTGGTTTTGCTACCATGTCTTTTTCCACAGTTAGTTGTAAGGACCTTGGCAATGACAGGGTTTAATGGGAGTTATCCATTGAACCGCCATTCTCTAGTCGGTTCCAGTGGGTCCACCCACACAGGACATGTTTCAGTAATAGCATCAGTGGTTCTGATTTTTTTTTAGGAGCAAGATCCTGCTGACTCTTYTGTTTGTATAGGAACTGAAGTGCTTTGTCATAGGCCAAAACTATACTGGCACTTGTTTCAGAAAGAAACCTTTGTTGGAGTTTGAAGTTCTTTGCCTTTTTGTGAATTAAAATCTGATTCCTATGGCTTTTGTATTATTAAAAATAGGGTTATGTTTAATGTATTAGGTAATAAGTCAACACTATCATTTACAAAACCAGGGAAGGAGGAATTTGGTGTAAGAGTAAAGATAACAAGCAATTATTGTGCCACTTGTCTTTTCACTTTCACTGGGGTGCTGTAGATTCAAAGTTGGTAAAATTTCTCCACTTCATTCAGAGAAAATGAAAGATTAACCTGAACCATTTGTTAGTCTTCTTGTCTGTTTTCTACTTTTTTTAGTCTATTTTCTTCCTCTGCTCAGAAACTATTATGATCTCATCTTTGAAAAGAGTTCAGAAGAGCCTTCCTTCAGTATCATAAAGCCCATTGATCCATTTTTGATCAGACCTTTGAAATGCCAGCTGGTTTATACTCCAGGCTTGTCATTTTTAATAACAACAACAACAACAACAACAACAACAACAACAACAACAACAACAACAATAATCTTTAACTTATTAAATGTCTCAGAATAGATTATCATAAACTTTCTGGTTTTTTAAAGCTGGTGTTACATAATTGATTTCAACTTGTATGAACCTCCTTCACAATTATGAGAGATACTACAATTCAGTGAGAGGTTGATTTTTAGACAGCAATTAAATTCTTGGTTTCCAGGTCATTTTTTCAGGTAAACATATGTCTTGCTTCTTCTCCACACAATATCTATACTGACTGTTAAAAACATCCTACAGTTGTATTTTCTCTGGCTGTCAGATTTTGATTGCGTAGTATACAGTTTACTTTACACCAGGATTGGAGATTCTGAAGATTTGGGAACTGCAGATCAAATTGATGCAAGGCTTTGTCCTCTGAGCCACTGGTCCACACAACAGACTTGCATGCAGTTGCTGAAGGAGTCATCTTCTCCATCAGATCTCAAACTGAGTTGTTAACTTTTTGTTGACAGTAACCAGAAGGTTACCATAGTCCTGCTTCTAAGTGCAAGATATATATGGGATTTTTTTGAGCAATTTCCAGGCTAAATTCCAAACTTAGTTTTTGCATCCTACTTACTCATAGTTTTTAGGTTTGATCTTCCTCAGCTTGAACTTAACTAGAAATAAAATTGAAAACTTACTGAATTTTAACGTAACAGGGATATATATCAGTGTGTTTCAGTAGTTCATAAAATAATTTGACGTTAACTATACAATGTAGCATCTGTTGTCAGAGCAGAAGGTCTGATTGTTAGCTGCCTTTCACTGCATTGTGCTCTTGGGAGAGGTGCACAGGAAATGATTTATTCTTTTTGCTCGATGTCAGTTATAGAAATATCCTTAACCTTTCCTGGAGGAATGCACATACCTTTGCTCTTGCCTCTCCTTGCTGCATAGCAGAGCCTGAGCTCAGTTTTTTGTTGCTTTTCACTCTTCATAGTAGATGCACCTCTACAAATTGCGTAAAAAATCTGCCAAATGAGAAATAACACTTAAAACCCTATTTATGCCAGAAATAAATTATTTCACTAAGGATAAGGCTGTGGGGAAATGGACCTTCTGCATTTCATAGACCGTCAGCTTTTCTAAACACCTAGCAATGCTCTATGGGATCCTCTGGGTGAATTTTTTAATGATTTTTTAGTTATCTTAATTTCATCCTCATTGTTCTCAAGTTCCAGGTGAGAAGTTGGCTATCTTTATTTTTCATTGATTTAATAAATGCTGTCATTTTAGGCAATTTCTAGTCTTTTTTTCAAGTAAAAAATCTGTAATCAAAATACTGTACGAGTTCGTAAGTTCCTTTATTTATAATTGTTCCATATGAGGTAGTCATTGCTAGAGGAGAAAAATGTCCACTGACATGGGTAAGTTAATGAGAAATTTCCCCAGGTAATATTTTAGGATCATTATCATGTACTATTTTAGTAAATGAAGTGTCAAAAGCATGCAATAAAGCAGTCATATTTGAATTAATTACCTAAGTTAAAGGTATCATCAGATCATTATATTTTGGAAAGGTTCAATGATTCCACTTCAGTTTTTTTCTATTGTATAGTACAAATATTCTTTCAAATATGCTATACCTTCTGCTGTGAGGACTGATTTACAACGCAGTAGTTGGTTTTAAACTATGAAAATATGTTGAAAAGCAACAATTTAAGTTTCTGAAGCTGTAATAAATAATTATTTTTTTTTATGTACAAGTATATGTTCTGATGTATGTAAGGTAAAATATTCACCGAATATAAGTTACCCTGAGACATGTAATCTAAGGACAGAATTTCTTCTTTCACTCAATCAGCTTAGGAGCAACATTTTTTTAGAGAAATGTGGGTCAAACCACAGAGATATATGTATATATGTTAGTTATTTATCTGCTTGATCATCACCATACAGACATACCAGGAATCCAGCTGTTTTTCTGGACAGTGATGTACTATGCAGAGATACCACAGCTGAGCTAACTCTGCAGTGGGAAATAATATGCAAGTGCTAGTGCAGGACTTTCACTAGGCTAATTAGCCGACTAAGCAATGCTAACTATAGCAGGCATTATGCCACATAAGCAGAGCTGTGCTACTTCTGAGACACAGCTACTGCCTATACACAATGCTATTTTTGGGAATTGTGAACTCCTCACCACTTATTCAGAGCTAGCCGCATGCATCTAGCTCCCCCCTGGATTGGGGAGGGAAGAAGCCTGCTTCAAACAACAGAAAAACTTAAAAGAGAGATAAATGGCGTTGAGATTCTTTCATTTATGGGCTGGGTCTCCTGGAGGGATATACAGAGTCTCAGGCTCATCACTGCTGAGATCTGCCTCAGTGGCAGATCTGCCAGGCTGCCACTTGCTCAGTGATTGTGAGCAAGCCATTTTCTTTCTTGTCATCTCTAAAACTGGGTAGCTCCCTACAGCTTTGGAAGGAAGATGCCACAACAACTGTCCAAGGAAATCTCCATTTTTTCATATAGTTAGCATTACTGAGGCATTAGTAGCAACTTTGCTAGTGCCTGTGAGTAGAGATCTGCAAACAGCCAGCTATTAGTTTTGATGGTTGTTCCAAAACTACTGGAAAAGCATGGTTTGAGATTGAGAGAATTGCTTAATGCACCCCAAAGATAAATGTTTTTTTTTAGATTTGAACTGCTAGGAAAACTGATGTTTGGTACAAAATGAGAGTTAAAAAGAAAAGCGCTTTAAATAGAGTAACTTGGGTTTGTTTCTTTACAGTGAGAAAACTTGATTGGTGTCAACCTAGAGCCTCGAAATCTTTCAGTTGAACCAAATCACTTTTTTGGTGAAAAAAGTTCTGGATAAATTTTTTTTTCCAGCTATGTGAGTCAGTTTCTCTAATAGAGAAAAATGTTCTTAGAAGTTGTTTTGGAGCAGTTGTAATGAGTAGGTGGTGGGAGTACCAAAACTGCAGCTATTCAGGGTAAGCCAYGCTCTGAAGATATCATTAAAAATATTTCTCCTTCGTACTGAAGTCTATCATGATGTTAATGCCTCCCTTAATGAATTAGATACATATTGCTTTTTCCATACCTTTTTTCACTGAGTTGTAGTTCATTTATCATCTTCAGAAAAGCCCTGGCATGATTTCCAGCTGGTCAAAGACTTTGGGAAGAAATTAATGGATGCAAATTATGATTAATAACTTATTTACTCTGCTTTTCTTTTTACAGCAGCACCACCACAGCGCATATATTCAAAGTGCCATGAAATCAGCAAGTAGTAGTATATACAATGTAAAGAGAARGTTATTCACTTGGGAAAAAATCATTCTGCAAACTAAAAATGCAACAAGAAACATTCTGGTAGTGCCTTTTGGCCTACAACAACTCTCAAGTCATGACAGGAAGTCCCGCCATCTCAAAGGCTCTCCATGTCATTTGGGTCAGGCTCCCTGTCTATCTTGGGTGATGTCAGTAAGTGGTGTCCTCCATGGCTCCAATGTCATCATCTCCCACAGAAAACAATCTGTTTATCTCTTACCAACAGCTCTAGGATGATAAATGGAGGTTTTTATGGAAATCTTGCACATGCTAGTTCTGAGCAAGGATGGACTGGTCGCCTGTTTGGTTAAGGAGAGTCTTTTCAACTCTGAATATGCGATAAGAATTGGCCCCTCTGAAATATTCCCCTTCAGGAATATCAACTTTTTCTCACTGTTTGAAGCTGAGTCATCGTGCATTTTCTGGATGAGGAGTGACTACATAGACATTTTAGGAGACAGTCTTGTTTAACCATTCTTTGTTATTGGTAATAAATTCCACCTTGCATTGTTCATGAAGTGACTGATTTAAGAATCAATCAGATGTTCCACCAGGTTGTGCCTTTTCAGAGCACTTCAAGGACTAATATAATCTTGCTCTGAGACACCAGATTCTTTAACGTAAACATCCTGTATATCTTGGCATCATATTAGTGAGAATCTTCTGCTATCTGGTTTCYGAAAAGGATAAAGACAAAAGTAGGCATGGCTAATGAATGAAAAGACCCACTGTTTTCTTTGAGGTAAAAGGAGACACCATTCCTGGTATCAAAAGGAAAGGTAGTCTAAATATCCCATGTAATTCTAGTTTTATCATATGAAAGAGAAGAAAAAGAGGAACTTCTTTTTCCTGCTTCTGGAAGCATCAACAAGTATTCAGAATAAGCTACACTGGGTGGGGGAGTGCTCAGAGTATGCTTAATGGATACAACGTTTTTTTTTTTCAATTGAGGGAAATGGAAAGAAGCCTATATAATGGACAGGGATGACTGCTCTTAGTTGGTTTCTTCTTTTGTGCCATTTTGCAGTCTCATTGGCATGAAAAGGATTGGGCTTCTATGATTGGTTGGTCATAATAAAGTGAAAATAATTTTATTTTCTTTGAGTCTTTTTTAGTTGGGACTGTCTTAAGACTTGAGTGGTTTGAACTTGGCTTGTTTAGCAACTGAAATTCAAGGTAAATACTAAAATGTTTAAGTATATCTTTTATTTCACAGCCTTGGCTTTTTTACATGAATTACTGTGGAAAGATGACCCAAGGAAAATGTCTATTAGAGAACTTTTCTACTTTAGAACTGAAATTATGTAATGCCTACAAAAATGCTATCTTTAGATTGATACAATGGGACGGGTCAAGCAATGTTCAAAGGCTTAGTATTCTTCTGTTTATCAACAATAGATACCAAACATTCTGTTCCTCAGAAACAGCAGCTTTATTTTAATTCCTTTTATCTAGCTGGAGAAAGGTTAAAGGAAAAGATTAAGGTATTAAGATTTGTAAGAATTACGAGATTCTCTAATTCCAAAGAAGCTTTATTTTTGGCTCAGCTGCATGATAGCACAAACCAACTTTTGTTCTGCTTTCAGCTGAGCTATTTATACTTTGTAGTTCACTGAGGACAGTGCCTGAGGTTATTATTATTTTCCCTCATGGTTTTTTTTTTATTTGGAAAGAGCATTTGAGAATATTATTCAAACATTTATTTTATTTTGTGCTTGGAATGTTTTAAAATGCCCTCATTGCCTCCTCATTCACACTAAGTGACAGTACTGTGAGTTTAATTCAGTGGAAGAAAATCCGTATCATACCAACCCAGAAAAGCAGGTGATATTTCTTGCAGCCTGAAGGAATGGAACCCGGCCCTATTTCTCTTTTGGAAATGAAGTGAGGGAGCATGGCAGGTGGTAACAAAAAAGATAGCAACATAAACTTCCTCCCTGAAACAGGATCCTATAAAAACACAGCATAAACATGTCCAGTGGAAATGTTAGCTGTGTGGAAAGCTTGCCTGGGAATCCCAACATGATCAAGTAGCTCTTCTACAACTGAGGATTACTAAGAGATACTAGAGACTGGACCAGGTGCTGAACAGTGCAGACCTGTGTTGAGTGTTTCTAATTACTCCTCCTTTAGAGAGTTTAACACTGCCACGAGTGAGAATTGTTCCATTAACTTCAGTGTTTTTTAGATCAATACAAGACCAAGAAGAAAATCTATGAATTGAATGGAAACAGATTAAGCACTGGAAAAAGACAGATTTGATTTGATACACCTTTTTTTTGGTGTTTGTTTTTTTTTTTTTTTAAATACAAGCCTGACTTGTGGGTTGGATTTTCTTATTGTTGTTGTTTTTTGGTTGTGTTTTTACACAAGCCATAATTAATCCTTATAATGGAATAATGGAATTCCTTACTGCAGGACAGAATTGGGGCCAAGGTCTTGGGCTGCTGCTAGCTTAGAGTCCATGTCTATTCCCTTTTTGAAGCCAGGTGGAAAGTCTGAGAGGCTGTACGTGTTGTGGCATACCAGTACTGTATGATTCATGCCCTGTAGCTCGGATCATGGATGAGGCACCAGCTTGGACCCTGGGGCAAGGTGGAGCAGACAGCAAAGTGTTAAGAACCATCAGTTGATTTGATTGGTTACTTGAGAAAGAGCAGGCTTTTAGGAGATGAAGTTATTTAATCAAGGATTTGGGTTTGTTTTCTCTTATTTCATGAGTTTATCATTCTYTTATATGCTCTTTAGGGTGATGGTCTGATGCAGACTTGAGAACAGCATGGGATCTTTCACAGTCTAGTGAGAAAGCCTGTCCCTCTGGGGGAATGGTCCGTGTATTTTACTGCTTTGTAACTCTGATTTCCTATTGATTTTTCATGTTGGATTGCTTGTGGTTTAAGTAGAAGTTTCTCTGCTTCAGTTTGAAACCTATTTAAGCCATGCTGTTAGCTAATATACCTGTTATATCCTTCCCCATTTCCATGACATAAATGATACTTAGCCAGTTCATTCCAAACTGTTTATGTGCACTGAGCTATAAACTACAGGGCAGCAATTGGGTGTGAGTTAGAGAGAGACAAGTTTTCTAGAAAAGATGTTATGTTAAATATCTTACATGCAGACATTCAAGCAAAGGTTGATGTAATACAAAGGAAATACAAACTCACTCAGTCCTTTTTCTTTGTTTTCCCTATCATGTATCTTCTGTAATTTGTTTTGTCTTTACCCTTGCCATGCAACTCCCCCCAYTAATAAATTTCTGTAAGAAATTCTACCAAATAGTCTTAGCACTGCTCTTTCACTGTCATAAAGCTTTGAGTGTCCTCACTGGTGCAGTGAAGTATGATGATACTGGAGGTAGAAATACTAATTTATATTTTTTATATTTATATTTTTTGTTGTATTACTCATTTTCCTTTAATATATATATAGTATTATATTTGGGAATGTAATTAAAACCAACTGGTTTCAGCTATTCAGATATAAGCCTGGTAAGAAACAAATGAATTTAACTTGTTTCTACTCACACAAAAAGCATAATCTTATTTCAGAGGTGTCCTCTATTATGGATACAGTTGTAAGCAATATGAAAATAGAGAAGCCATGCATTTTTTTCCATATTTTCAGCTTTTTATAGTTTCAGTAGCTGGACTGCATCCAAATGCAGCTCCTTATGCGGTTTATAAAATACCTCGAACTGAGCAAGTATGGTGTAGACTCATACAGGTGCAGGTACTGAAGGAAATGATCCATTTTAGGGGCTACAGGGAGCACACTGGAAGATGGGGCTGCAGCCTCACCACGCAGGGGGTGTTGTAGGAATTGGGTACAAACATCACTGGCAATGTATCAGGCAGGAACATTAACAGCAAAAGCAGCTTCACACAAATGCAAAATGTTTATTGTAACCAACACATAAGAGATGATTTTTAAAACTGGATAGAAAGATTCTGCAGGTAGGAGTTAGATAGTACATCACATCCACACACAAACCAAGCAGTGTTTTACAGCTGCGTCCAGGGAGGGTATCAGGGCACAGGTGTGCCGAAGGTACCTGCTGGGGGGCAAGCCTTTCGATAGAAGTGACTTCACCTGAACTTTGCTTAGCTACTTGTGGATAGTGGGGCTCAGGATTAGGTTTTGTGGCTGAATGATCTTAGGGGAAAGTTGTGACTTGAAGGTTTATTCTGTTAGAAAGTGCAGTGATGTGGGTGTTATTTAAAATCAATGTATTTCAACTGCCCTAGGAATCTAGAGGAGAGTTTGAGGCCAAAAAAAAGCAGCAGTCTCACCTTTGARGGCTTTAATAGACTTGTGGAAGCAGCCTTACAAACAGTGCTGTGGAAAGAGGATTTAAAGATAGAGCTGTCACGATTTTTTAGAAGCATCTGCTACAAGACTACAGAGTATGCAAGAAGCTGTGTGACTCAGCTAGAAACAAGGGGAAAGGGTGTTTTGAGTGAATGATCTGGGAAGAGGTTTTTTTCATCTATGAGTGTTTTAATGGAGAAGAACAGAGTGAAAGGATGTGACTGAAGCAGGTAAGTCTTTGCTACAGCAGTTTATACAGTTAAAGGGGTTTAATTGTTCATCTTTTTAGTGCACAGAGATCATGTTTAAATTTTATGTTAAACTGCATTGTCTGGTTGCAGTTTACACTTATTGTAACAGACTAGAAGCTGATCTGTGTTGAGCTATCACCACCTAGTGGTAAAATAGAAATGATAGAAAATAAGAGAAACATGGAGACTCTCACAAGTATTTTTTTGTTAGCTGTTGTGCTTTTGCAGAGTGTTTTGGAAAAGGTAGGAGCAACAGGACTGATGAACTTTGTTAGAAATGAAAATTAATAAATGTGGTAGTAATCCATTACTAGCTTAATCTTTTAATGGCTCTTCTTTCTGTATTGTGTGATAACTTGTTAAGGAGTAGTTACTTATTAAATAATTTCTCTCTTAAAAATGTAGCTAGTGCACAAGTTTGCTGTTCTTGCCTGTGTCTGTAAATTGTAAATTGATTGTAAATGGAGCTTTGATGTTTGAAAGGGGTGAGGTTGCTTGTATTATGTAATGAAAAGTTTTAAACGGAGCTAACTACATTTTATATCTACTCTGTTCTGACTTGTTTGAATATATATATTTTGCTTGATATATACCTATTTCATATACTATGTTTTTAATAAAAACACTTTCACTTTTTAAAAATAAAAATCACTTTCAGTGGTATGGACAGTAAGCAATGTGCTTACAGTAAGCTCATCAGTGGAGGTAGGCTGGTGGTGGAGTCCAGGCATTTGACACCTTCTTGAATGTGTGTGTTTTGTCTGTGTACTGAAGTTTCCATTTCTATACCTTCTTGAGCAATCAGTGTAGATTCCCCTCTCCTCCGTATTCAGCTGGGCTGGAGACTGTGGCTCACACTTCCATTAAGCCATCTATTGGGGCTTGGCTTTTCTCAGTCCTCTAATGTGAGTAGTTACCCTCATTAATGCTATCTAAAACTGTCATTTTCATTATTCCTTGCTTGAGATAACTGTAGGGGGAAAAAAAAGGAAGATCTATGTAAAAGCTTGTTTAGCCTAGAGAAGCTGAGCTGTGGGGGAGAGATAATGTGACGCTGCCTCTGAATGTCTTGTAAGGGTAACATGGAAAAAGCTATTGAGCTGAAGAGCAAAGTTACCCAAGAATAATCTAGCTGTCAATAAATCTAGGCTTCTAATCATTAGAGACAAGTGTCTGAAGTGGGCATCTAACTAGTGACAGGGCAAGAAGGATGATTTCTTCAGAGGTGAAGTTTGGTATGTTCATGGAAGAAATAGGACATGATTTTCTGTAGTAGCAGGTAGGTGCTAGAGTCAGTGATGCTGGAAACTCTTCTCTGAATGTTTGTCCTGAAACACGGACACAATGTGGTTGTTTCCTGGAAATTTTTGAACATATGTTCATCTATTATTTTCTGTACCTTTCCTATACAGAGATGTGTATATCACTGATAGCTTTCATGTCTTTGTTTTAATCTGTGTCTACATAGTTTAGGGTAAATTAACATGCTTCAAAGCCATGTTGATGTGTCATTGAGCCACAAGCCACTATATCTACATAGCTTTATACTGTGCTATCTTGAGACATCTGAGCTATCGGGTAAGTCTCACAAGGTACTTGATTAAGCCAAGCCAACATGCCTAAAAAATAAGCAAGATAAAAACCCTTCCGCTTCAGAACCCAGAAGTGGCCTTCTCCAGCACTGTCTTAGTGAACTGATCCAACCAAAAGCACAGCACCAGTTGACAATTTTTCTATGCTTATATCCACCCTGTTTGTCTTCACTGTCCCTCAAATGGTGTGCATGGTGTCTTCTTGGAAGGACTTCTGCTTTTTTGTGGTGCCTGCTGAATGAAACATGAACAACTTATCTTCCGTTTCTGTAAGCTGTGACTGTTTCTGAAAAAAGTTATGCTTTATTTTACGATCTTAATTACTTGGATAGTTGCTATGAACCAGATGGGAATGTGATTTCTGATCTCTTTTTATAGGTTCTTTTAAAAAAATAGTAACAGTGCTAAAAGTCATTAGTTGCCTTGAACTTGTTTATGTTTTTAGAATATAACTGCTTTACAAAACTTTGTATCTGTTATCTTTGTTGGGATTTGTTATATAAATATGAAATTGCCTAATAAGAAACGTAAGGAAGAACARATTTTTGTCCCACAGGTGTACAAACTGAGTGCACAAAAACTGTGTGCTGTACCTCAGATTAAATGGCAACTTTATTTCTTGAAGTAGAAACAGTTAGTTATCAACTCTTTGACAAATGTGAACATAAAATAAAATTACGTTCCACTCACAGAAGCTGTTTTCTTTGACCACAAATGATTCTGTGTATTAGGAATGTGTTTTGCTGCCTTGTTAGGCTGAACACTTTTTGGCTATGTTTTCAGGGAAGGTTTCCTCTGGTACCTGTCCTTTTCTGACTCTTTGCTCTGAATTTTAGACTTATCACTAATGTGAATAAATCTGTGGCTCCTTTGTTGGACACCTCTTAAAACTTTCAGTATGAAACACCTGAGGTTCCTTCTTTAAATAAAAGTCTTGTTTGTTTTAATGACGAAGACAAATACCAAACTTTTTTTTTTTAACTGTAAAATTACCAGTATTCTTCAGGTGATGCTTTCATCAAATCTAGTAGTGTTTTGGAAAAGTAAAAAAAGATAAGATAAAAGCTGTACTATGTTTGAAATTATTTCTGCTGAACATCTAATGAGATTTTTTTTCAACTGAAATAAAGTTTTATGCTGCTAGCTTAGGCAAAATGACATAATGTGGTCTAGCTTTATCTCTACCCTTCTCACTTTCATTTTTTTTCTTGTACTGATTACTAGTATCTTATCTGAAGAGATTGTAATATGTTTTAAATGATGCATTGTTCTTTCATGTCTTARTGTATTGAATTAATTATGATACTCTCCATCTTTTAAGAGGTTTAGCTGCTGTCATGTTACAAAGTGGGAATTTGAAGAATTAGTAAAATGTTTTTTAGCCTTTACTATGCACATGGGCTTATGTGTCTTGCCCTGGTAGGTGCTTCTAATGGTATCAGTGTATTATGCTGCTGTTCCTCTCTAACTGAACTAGACTATTGTGTTGATATACAAAGTCAGCAGGTAGCAGATGAAGGCAAGACAAGTTGGTGTCCGCTGGAGGCAGCAGTGATGGCCTGGCATCGTACAAAAGGCAGGAACAAGAGACTTTTGTTTTTCTCCTGGCCCCCCGCCATGTCCTTATTTCTGGAAGAGTTTTGACTATCATTTGCATCCAGATAGTGGTAATGTTGCATTACAGTTTAGGCTTCTTGATACTACAGGTTGATCTTACTCCTAGTTTTCCTTCCTCAACATTTTTGTGTGCCGACTGCACATTTGAATTCCTTTGTTCTCCTTTATTCATCTTGAATGCATCCTTTTTCTATTTCTCCATGTTCCTTTAACCAAAGTAACAGAAGAAAAGTATAACTAACAGCTGTATTCCACCATGTTTGCCACAACTTCATATATAGTCTCCTAATCTCTCTCTCTTCTCTTCTGTGATGCCTCTCAAGGCTTTGGGGAAGATATTGTTATCTGTTTGTAAATCTTCCAGTAACTTCCAACAGAGAGCAAAGTGAGGTAGCTTTATTGATATCTCCTGGGCCCCATTTGCTTGATGGCACTGGTGACAGTGAAAATGTACCTGATGGAATGATAGAAGGATCTGTGAAGTAGAAGGGCTTCTCTCCATCACATTGGAGTGATATCCTTCACAAATGGCAAACTGTAAGAATTTAAGCAGGCCGCATATGATAATGTCTACAACAACTGTAAATTGTATTGTGCCCCAAGTTCTTGGTCAAAGTTGCACCCACTTGCACGCCATCAAACGGATATCAGTCAGGGACGTCTGGGTGCTGGACATTACGGGTCCTAAGGGAGAGAGCTTAACAGTTATATTTCTATAGACTGCAAGTACTCAGTGAAAGGACTATGGTTTAAAGGATGAGAATGAATGACTAAAACAGACTTAACTGGTAATTCTCAGAATTTTTTTTTTTAAATAATAGATTTGTTTACAGGAACATACTTTCTCAAAACAGATGTGACCAAGTAAATATTCTTTGCTCTAGAAACAAAGCACGAATTTAGGTCAGCATACAATAAATGAAAGCCCTTTAGGTGGCACCCCCTAGCACTGCGTACCATCTGGTAAACTCTACTTCTGTTTGAAGTTGCTATAATTTCATCTGATGTGTTGAGTGAAAATTTGTCTGTAAAGGTAATTGTATGGCCTACTGCTCTCATTTCTTGACACTCTTAGTGATTATATGAGTTTTCACAACAAATGTTGGCTATCTGGTCTGTCTACCCAAGCCTGTGTGAGAGGCGAGATCCAAGCTGTGGGAATCTTTGAGACTGCTAGAACAAATCTAGCCTTTGCCTATAAAGTGTCTTGTTCTCTCCAATGCCTTCTAGTGTTGCTGAGCTGTTATGAGGGAGAGGAAAACCAAGTCTACTCTATTGGCTTGCTTTCTAAAGAAAGAGAGAAGGTGCGTTTGTGTTTTAAACTGAATCAAAATTATGAGTGCAAAGCAGTTAAAACCTTTTTTTTTTTTTTTTTAATAGCCTTTTATAGCATGGAAGTACTTCAGGCTTATCGACAGAACGGAGTTTGTTGGTATCAAGTTGAGACACTTTGTGTTATTATCTGTTGAGCCTAGACCTCGTCTGATTCTTGTCCAGACAATGCCTTATTATTGAAGGATGCTTGGCACTTTGAGACACTATCTAGGAGAAACAATTCCTGCAGTTTTATTTGACTTTGCTACCAGTTCTCCCTCTCCACCCACCCCTAGCCTTTGGGGCAAGGTTTTCTGAGGCCAGGAGGGTCTGAGAGTGGTACTTGTGTGACTGGTAGAAGGGTAGAATATCCCTTGAAAAGGTTAAGAGTGAGAAAGAAGGATTTTCAGAGTCTTTCAGAACAAAGAAAGTGAGTGGTATTCTACCCAACCCAAAATGTTCTTCATTGTTGACCATGCACAAGGCTTATCTTGGAGCTCTTGATGCTTTCAGCACTGGAGTTTTGCTCCTCAAGGAGCTAATTATTTTAATACATCTCTGTTTGTCAGGTGTCACATTTTCCTGAAAAGAAAGCTAAGATTTCTTACAGCTTAGATAGTGCTTGTAATGGAGAGATTGTTGGGATGGATATCTTGGGTCAGTGAATGTTTAGAGTGACACTTTTCTTTGAAAGACAAAATGTTGTTGGGAAAATGTCTAAACCAGGAATGTACACAGTCATCCCTTTTTAGGCTCTGTTGACTAGATTCCATCCAGAGTTGGTGTAACTAACAAAATAACTTGGGAACACTTGGGACCTAACGGCATGTGCCTTTATAGGTACATAGTTCTGATRCACAACCTTCATATATTTAAAACCTACAGTAAAACCCACAAAATATGGTAGTCTGCAGGAACAGGCTATACATGTATGTGTGTGCAAAAATATTGAATAAATTGTATTGATTAAAAGCCTACTGTTAATTTTCTGGTAAGCAAAATGAATAATATAATGGGGCTTTTGGTAATATATGATAATAATGCACCTGTCTGCTGAGGATTATGGAGAATAATTTATACTAAAATGTAAAACTCCAGCATAATCTGTTAGCCTTCATGGAATATTTGACAGATTTGCAGTTTTCACCTTAGATAGCAATGGAAAAAGATAATATTAGTCAAAGGTTAAATACAGTAGCATAAGCTTTCAATTAAAAAGAATGTTTAAGGAATGCCTCTTTCTGTTGGATTTTTGGTATTGTTTAATTAAGTAAGGGAGGGCAGTTGATAGGTATTGTTCCAGAAAGTTTCAGTATAGCATGGGAAACTGAGGCTATTCTCTGCTGTTTCAGAATGATAGATCTCAATCCTTTTAGGAAACATAAATGTAAACAAAGTGGCAACAACAGCTGATCTAACCCAACAGACCTCTTTGTATCATTTTATTCTGTGATCAGGTAGAGATCTTAGGGTTTTTATTTATTATTATTTTGCCTAGCTAAGAGTATTTAAGATGTCTCTGAAAGACTTCTACTAAAGGAATCTACCTGGATTTCCTTGGCCATCCAAGGGAACTAATGGTTATGTTTCCTGGAGTATTTTAAAACTGTCAAAACTATATCTGAGTAGGAGATAACTTTGAAATGGGTTTTAATATAGTAAAATTGCATCTAGATATTAACTTGAAACAGTTTTACATCAATCATATACCAGTGTAACTGAAAATGTGCCTGACCTTTAAAGTGAAAAAATGTTTGAGGCATCTTTCCCAGAAGAAAACTGTGGATAAAATCATACTGTCAACTCTTGTGCTTGGAACTGAAGGAGGACGGTATCTTTACAGTTTTGTAGTTGTCCATAGTTCTTTAATTTACTGCCAGCTAATAATATTACAATTGCAAACTTAGGGATGCGATTTACATACCACCTCATTTGCTTCTAGATAGTCATATATTGCCTTAATCATTCCTTCAGCAAGAAAAATGAAAATGCTCTGTATATCCAGTAGGATGGCTTCCCCAGGCAGCTTATGTTGCATTTAATTAAAGAAACAACAATACATCTGTAGTAAGTCTGAGATAATTACAGTAAATTGCTGCATAGTATTTAAGTTACTTGCATTTTGTTGCATTCCGCTGGTGATTGACCTCTACGTTCTTATTCTCTAGGTTTGAATGGAGACTTTAATGTTATTCTTCATACAGCACATATTATGCAAACACTGCATTTTTATATTATCCTTCCTGCCTTTGTGAGTGGATTAAAAAGAAGAATAATTAAAAAATCAAAACCTTTATTCAGAGCACAGATTAATCTTATAAGGATAATGATGACTTAATATTATTAGATAGCTTCATAAATTAACTCCTAAGCAGTGATGAAGAATTGCACAAGATTGCAGTAGCTGCTCGAGCCCCAAATCACACTGACTTATTTTTTTATATAAATTATTTTTTCTGATTTTTCAATAAAGTTGACTTCAGTATCCAATACTGAATTTATTCTTATTTTTCCTGGGTTGTTTTTTTTCTTCTTTTTTTTTTTTTTTTTTTTTTTTTTTTTTTTTTTTTTTTTTTTTTTTTGCTAAGCTTTCAGGTGTTGTTTTCATTGCTGACCTCTTGCAATTCAGTAGCATGAAGAATGGATCAGAGTCAGATACAGGTCCTTTATATAAAGCTTTATTATTTTCATGGTATTTTCCACTGTCTTGCTGGAGACAGTGAGGTCCTAACCAAATAAGCCTGCCTCTTGCTTAAACTAATATACACTAAACTATGCACAACAGCAGATACTTCTGAATAACAGCCTCAAAACCAGAGATTATGTGCCTCATCAGCTGTTTGGCTTTACGTTATTTTTAGTCAACAGTTGTGGGATGGTTTGGCAGTTAGCTGTTATTCTATTTTGTTAGGTTTTTTGGTTTTGCTTGTTTCTGTACTGCAAAACTCCAACCACTGCCAAGGTTTCCCACCCTCTGGCAACTCTTCTGTTATTCTCCTCCCATTCCAAAACAAAGGCTTGTTTATAATACCTTTTAAGACACCAAAAAACAGTTGTTTGGCATAGGGCTGGTTTATGGTATAGCACAAACCAAACAGCAAGCGATGGCTTCCAAGGAGGCATCCAAATATGAACCTAGCGTCCTGTGAGTACCGGCTGCTAAGTGCTTTTCATGTGTTTGATTAAGCAGCCATCATTTTTCCAGAATGGAGAAATCCGTCATTTGGAAGTGAGGGGGAAAAATTTCCTTCTGCATATTTTTATTATAATTTTCCTGAGTGTGTACTCAAGTGAAGGATTCAGCCTCACACCTCTCTTACAGACTGAGTATATTCACTGATTAGAGATTTAGAACATGAAGTGCAGACAAACGAAACTATCCTACTATTAATTTACTGCATGTACACTTTGATAAACGATTCTGTAGCCTTGTCTTTTGCAGTCAACCCAGGTAGGGCTGAAAAAGCCTTTGAGGTAGGGTACAGCCCATTTCAATTGAAGGAATGTCTGTCTTTTCCCCTCTCCTCAACTCATCCTGAAGTCTTTTATCCTCCCAACTGTGTCCTACTCCAGAACCTCATTCACATGAACCAAAGCAAGTCCAGAAAACTTTCTCCTCTTTGTCCTAGGTTCCCCTCCTGTCATGCTGGCTGACCCTGCACCCTCACTTTCTCCAAAACTGGCTTCTTGTCCAGCTTCTGGGGAGAATTTTGAAAGGTCTGGGGTAAGCTGCATATTTCACACACTGACAGGACATGATTTGGGAGTTAGATGACTGAGATTAGATGGGGGCAAGGGAGGAATAGGTATATGACAGGGCTAGTCCCAGGCAATTGTAACTTCTGTCCTCACTACTTGCTCAACCCGTGAGACCAGTAACATTGAGCCCCAACCCCTTTGATCTCTGTATCATTATCTTTCATTTGGTCTGAATGAGAATTGCTTTAAGGGGATCTTGAGCATTAATATGTCCTGTGAGCATTTGCAGATTGAGGTTTTACCTACTGCTACATTTACGTTCCAGCAGAGTCATAGTTTACTACAGAACTATTACTTTGGGAGATTTTTTTAAAATGGTCTACTCGTGTAGTCAAGAGTCTGAGTAATGATACCTCTATAGATATAATGATTTGGGTAATCTTGTTAATAGGCATGATGGCTTCTTCAGTAGAAATCGACAAGTCAGATAGGAATAGTTTCAAAGGAGTCATTAATGCCTTAATGTGTTAATGATCCATGTATGATGGAGTCCCTCCATAGTCACTAACAGGCGTCATAATGGTCTTAGTATGGAAAAATGGATGTAGCTCCTCTTTCATTTTATCCTGAAGTCATACCTCTTCCTTATGTAAAACTGCACAGTAAGACTAAAAACTGATGTGAAACCTAAAGTCATAGGTAAGATGTAACAAACATACAAGACATTCATAGGTGTGTTGGAGCAAAACAAAAGTATTCAAAAGACTGCAGCCTAATACTAACTGAAGTGTGGAAAGCTTGTGGAGTTGAGCTACGTTAATTTTATTCTTATTTTTGTTGTAGGGTTTGTAACGTGACAGTGCACACAAATAAAAGCAGGGTAATTTTGTTACCTTATTTTCTAAGAAAAATGGGAAACAAAAAAGTTAAATAGAGAAAATTGAATTGATAGCATCAAGCTGTTTATCTTGCATTTAAAATATTAAAATGTATAAAATACTAAAAATTTAGGGTGTTCTTAATCAGTATTTCTAAAGGAAGTACCAGCAGGTTTCCCTTTTTGTACTCAGGATATCAGAGTTTATTATATTGGAGACCAATAATCCATCTACTCCGAGATCAGTATTGATCTCTTTTGCGCTCAGCCCCAATCTAATATTTAACTGTGAAAAGTGGAATTACTTGAATGGGAGAGAATGAATGACTCTCCCAACCAGCCTGGTAACTTTATAGCTAGAGCTTTTGCTTGCATGGAAGAAATGTGGAATGAAATTATCTGTCAAAAGGACGCAGAGAAGTGATGTTTTAAGTCTACTTTCCGAATAGCCATTGGTATGCTTACCTGTTATAGAAGAGCTCCTTGATGTTCCCATAAATCTTTAATTCTTCCTATGCATGCCTGTATCAAAATGAAATATCCCTAAAAGATACAGGACAAGCTGGTAAAATGAATAGCAACAAATTGCCAGAGTCACATGGTTGCTTTTTAAGTTCAAGCATGAAGTTGCCAAACTGCTCAGTATGGTGCATAACTTCTCGCTTAAACTGACTCCAGTGCCAGAGGGGTGAGAGAAAGTAAAAATGGTCTTTAACAACATTTCGGAAACTACAGACTAATAAATCTGATGTATAGAACAAAAAAAAAAGGGGATGTGATTAGACTAGTAGAAATGTGTTGCAAAGGGGAAGAATAAATGTTACTTTTATAGAGAAAAATTGCACACTAGGGCATCACTTAGGGTACAGTTTAGGGTAGGCTTTTGGGTAAAATTGATATAATTGATTAAAGTATGATAAGGATTTGAAAAACTTTTAGTAAGTTTTCTCACCAAATACTTTTAATGGGATAACAGGGAAGGTGCTCTTCTAGATTAGTAAGAGACTAAATATAAGAACAAAAGGGATAAGAATTAATGGAAAGGGATTTATGCTTTTTCCACATTAATAAATTATCTGGGAGAGGTGGTGAATGGTAAAATGACCAATCTGTGGAAGTTCCCCAGGTTAATCAGCATATTTAAATCTAAAACTCGGTAGAGGTACTGGTAGAAGATTACAAATCTTAATAACTAGCCAGTTTAAAAAAAAAAAAAAAAAGATTATGCAAATGGAGAACATATGTATTCAGAATTAGACACTCTTAGTTCTGGAAGCATGCATGCCCTTGGGAACCCTGATGGAAAGGAAGCGTATAACAAAATATCCTTATTGCTCTTTGTAAATTCTATGTCCACTCGTTTCAGAAAGGATGTGGTAAATCAGAAAGGGTAAGAGAAGGGGGACATTGATTTTTTTTCTCTTTTTTTTTCTTTTCCTTTTTTTTTTTTTTTTTTTTTTTTTTTTTTTTTGTGGAACTGCTTCCGTGTGAGGAGAAATGAAAAAGTTTAGAACACTGCTTGGAAAACAAATGTCAAGATAATGGACACTGGCATATAAATGGAGCAAGGAAAGCAAATAGGGAAGATTGTCCGGTCTTCCTCACAATAGATGAGTCGGGGAATACCTAATGAAAGTATTAAGTGCCAGACATAAATAGTTTTCCACACAATACATAATTAAATAGGGGAGTTCACTTCTGCTAACCACTTTATTAATAGCTTCAAAAGCCATTAGACAAGTTCAAGTAAGAAAAATGCATTAAATGCTATTGAAAACAGTGTTTTGATAAAGCCTCTGTTTACCCCTAAGCCACAGATAACTGATGATGGAAGGGTACACAAGGAGAAGTAGTGCTGTTTATTTGCCCTGATTTTCTCTTCTGAAATCTTACATGGAAATTTTTGATCAAGTACATCAGTTCTGTCATTCTCAATATTTTCATCATAGATGTGCTTGCTCTCTTTCTCTCTTGCACATGAGCTTTTGTTTGCGCTTTCTCTATTTACTTATTGATTCATCCAGGTTCAGGAAAGGGGTCCCAGCTGAAGGTCTCAAGCAATACACTTGAATAACCTGGAGTTCCTTGGTCCCCTCTGTRTTGTGTATCTAGGTATGTGGAGATGTGCTCTCGGCTGAAGATCACAGCCCTAAAATATCATTATAGCCTCTAGCCCTCCATGGATTTAGCTACAGAGTTTAATGTTGTGATCTTACAAGCGTCTCCACGGAGAGATGTCCATATTCATCAAGTCCCCAAAAGCCTGTTATGTTGAGTAGCTGGTGACCATGGGGCCTCAAATTGTATATTAAACATTTCTGCTGACATTGGCCTAAATTAGCACATTCTGCTGAATGGGCGGCGATACACAGGAATTACCACATACCCTGTAAGCTCTTGATGCTCCCTGCCCTGAGGATACTTGTTGGCTTCGAGTTTTACATCCTCCAGCTATATCTTGCCTGTAATCGCTAGAGGGAGAAAATAGATCAAATGACTGACTGTGGCTACCATATGAAAGTTTTAATTCTGATCGTTTTATGGAGCAATGAAATAAATACGGGTGCGACTATAGCTTGCTAGAAAGGACACGAGTTCGACTGTTTGGCTTTAAACTCTTTTTCAATACAGCCAAGCAACTCGCCCGCGGCCGGCAGGTGGCAGCGCCCGCGGGCCCCTTCAGCCGGGGGCGCGGCCCCGAGCTGGAGCCGCACCGCCCAGCCCCTTCCCCCCCAGCTTTCTCTTGGTACGACTTTTCTTCATTTTTCCATGAGGGGAAAAAAAAAATTTGCAAATGTAATTTCTTTTTATCGTAAGACTTCAATGGTTTAAGATATAAGGTCTGCAGAAGGCTCTTATGTTTTCAAGTGATAATCAGAAGATGACACGTTGTGATTTTTTTTTTTTTTTTTTTTTTTTATATGAGGGACAACATTTCAGGTTCTACTGTATCTAAAAAATGGACTTTGACTTGCAGTATGAAAAATGAAGTCTTTACTGCCACTCACAAAATAACTAGGCCAGCTTATAACTGTTATTCATAATGACGTTTTATTGCATGAACCTTGAAATTAATTTTAATTCTTTGATTATAAAGACTGTTAAGAGAACATGCATTTTGTTATAGATGTGTGTGTACTAGCAAGCTTTTGACTGACCTTGAGCAAAACCTTAGCTTACACATGATTTTAGTTCCCTTGAAATCCATTGGAAAATTTGGATTATTCCCCATCCCCAACTTTAGCCTGTCCATAAAATGAACAATGAATAATGGCTTATTTGTGGATAGTACTAAACAAGTCCAGCGCGTCTCACTGATTTTTTTTTTTTAATTTCTTTTTTCCAGAGTTCTTAAAATTTTTACAGGAATATATAAAGAAGAGAGACATTAGCTATCTGAACATTAAAAAAAAAAAAAAAAAAAAAAGAAAATGGCTACTAAAGTGTAAATACAGGGCTAGTAGTTTCTCATAGTACAGTCCTTTGCTTGTTATGTTTTGCTGTGACTGCAGGATGACACACAATTTCCAGAGAGGAACACTAATACTGATACACCACGATGCCTATGTGATTTAATTATAGACAGCCTGTTCTGCAGCAATGCCAGGAGAAAAATCAAAGTAAATGATTCTCATGATACTTATCTATTAGAAAGAGGTAGCCACCCTAAATGCATACACGGTTAATTCAGAAGTGTTTAGCAGGTACATAGTGTGAAAACCTCAAGGCTTCTATGATGCAGGCTCATCTAAATATATAATGTAAATCTATAGAAGTATATAATGTGAAATTATTCAAAGTCTAGTAAAACAGACTAGTAGACATAATCTTCATTAATGCCATTTTAAAAAGTGTAATTAACGTAAAAAATACACATTTGCAAACTTTAGGATTTTAGTCTTTGGAAATACTAGATCTGATGACATCCAGCTTAATTTTGGCTGCTCAGAATTGTAGAATTTTTGAGTGCCATTAGGTGGTCCTGGGAGAGCCAGGGTTAAAGACAGCTTTCATGGTTTCTATCCCTAGCTGCACATAAAGAAGTAGGTTTTTGATCACTCAAAAAAGGGCTTTGAAAAACTTTATTTTTTGCTATTACTTGACTTGACGGCTTCATTTTCAATTTTGAAAAWTATGCTCAATTTTTGCATGCGGCTGCCTAAACTTGCATGTGATCATTTAACTTAGTATTGTACAAATATTGGTAGACTTGGGCAGGCTATAACTGGATTACTACTTTTGAAAGAGCTCTGTGTTTAACAGCTTTAAAATAGCGGACTTGCTTTGTTTAGCCTTTAGTCAAGTTTCTAGGGGTGTTGCAAAAAGTTTCCTGCTTATTCAGGTTGCACAGATTTTTGCATTTTCTCTGTTTACTTCTTTTGGGATTTTGATTACTTTTATTTAGTGTTTGCTCAAGGTGTTGTTAAAAGTTGTCTTGAGTTGGTTTGGATGATAATTATTTTATTCAAGCAGCTTTTGGAAAATTGGATTCTTCAAGAACAGGTACTAGAAAAAGGAATTTTTAAAGAACAGTTAGCTATTCATCAAGTAACTGTATTGAGCCTAAGAAATGGTATGTTTTGAGTAACTTAAAGTGCCATGCTTATTTAAAGAACACACAGGAGCAGCTGGTAGAAATTGAGACAACTTTGCTAGCTTATAAAAGTTGTCATTTAAGTGCAACTTGGAAAGTTAGCTTGTGTCTTTTTGGTGACTGTATGACCAATGCATCATCCTGCGAAGGCTGTAAGATGCTCCTTCCTAACCCTGCTGGAGTACTTGCATCCAGCTTTGAAGGCAGCAGCTCTCATCTTGAATTAATTCCTCTCCTCCCCCGCCTCCCATTTGTATTTCTGAAGTGCAGTCAGGCTAACCCCCAGATCTTCCCTGGCAGTAGCAAGCAGAACCAGGGAGATTCTGACAGTGGCCACTTGTGTTGTCCTCTGGTGGCTGCTGGCTTTCCTTCCTTCCTTCCTTCCTTCCTTCCTTCCTTCCTTCCTTCCTTCCTTCCAGTAAGGATATAATTGAAGGCTGTCCTCCATTTCATAATCTTCTTCATGGGTATATCCACTAGGGATAAAATTCTTTGTGCTTTTTACAACAAAGCATATGAAAGTTTTCTGTCTTCGCTTGTCACAATTCAATGTAGGATAGGTCAATCACCTGCTTCCTATTAGGATGGAGAAACTGAGGCAGGAACCGAATCTATGGAAATAATATTCATTGTTTATGAAGTGCTTTGCTATGTTTAAAAGGTACAGAAAAGTAGAAAAGTTCACCTCCACTTCAATTGCTTATCTAACTTTAACATAATTGGAGTATGGGAAATGGCATTAAACGTACTGAACGCATTCACGCCAAAACAGCTCTATGAAAAACCATGCTGTTTTATGAATCAGAAAAATATAACTAAATGCTACTTGAAGGTGACATGATAAAATTAGACTACCCAGGCTGCTCATTTTATGTTAAATTGAATGATGCTGGGAAAGGTATTCCAAAATAAAATTGGTATAAATCCCTCTCTCTAACCCTTCCTTGAGAAACGCAGCACAGGAGAGAAGCTGTCAGATTTTATTGATTTCTGTGAGCTTTCATATGGTTTAGTATCCAAACCACTTAGAACTCTCTTTATCTGTTAAATGTTCTCTAACTGCTGCCTGTCATAATACTGAAAATAGGAAGCAAGTGCTTGAAGGAGAACGGGAGGGGCAGAAAAAAAGAGCTGCTCAGCATCACCTAAACATGCTTACAGCTCCTTTTGGCCTTTATGTAGAATTTTAATTTAGGTCTTTATAAACTAGAAGCTTGCTTGGTGGACTGAGCTTAGTCTCAACTTCTGCTAGCTGACCTGAATTAGGTAAAACAAAAGAAGATCCTATCAACATAAGACTATAGTTTTAAAATGAACCACTGAATTCTGGTAAATCTAGGATTGTCTGTATTTTTTTATTATTATTTTGTTGTTTTAAATTGCTAAAACTTCTCTAGATTAAAAACAAATATAAATTCTTAAGGATTAAAGTATACAGAAGCATATAGAAACTTCTCTTAATCTTTCTTTTAAGGTCTGATTCATAACACTTTAGTACATGGTATTGGCAATTCTGGAATTTAGCCAGTAAGCAGATATTCAAAACAGAACTGTTACCTAGGGAGATTGCTCTGCTCGCCCTCTCCCGTTCCATCTTAAACTTCATTATTGAATCTTTCCTTTTTCTCTCTCATGCTTTTCCTTCACCGTTTTAGAAAGGATGATAGAAGCAGAAAGGTGCAGAGGCAGACAGGTGCGGAGGACAGAATTCCACCTGGGAACAAAAGAACTGAGAGGAAGAGTCAGACCAGAGCTTTGTGTATTTACAAGTCTTTGCAAAAAAAGTTTTTTGATCATTTATCCCTTCCATAATTTAACCAAAATATCAGATTCTTATATTGGCTAATAGATTGACACATATTCAAGCTAAATGCAGGCTGTGCTTCCATACTCTGTATTTCTTATCTGGGCTCTGTGCRAGCACGGCTGTTTACAGAGCTGTGCTAGAGTGAATATAGTGGAAACTATTTTGCAATATACTGCGCTCCATTCCTCCCTGCTTATGCATTCAGGGACTAACTTTAGTTTTTTAGATGTCACATTGCAGTGCTAATGTGCTCATCTGGGTATAAATGATGCATTTTAAGTTCTTGCATCAGAAAATTACCCTAGTATAGGTCATGCAGTGCTGTTTCATGTGTCATAACAGCATCATGACTTCATTGCTGTGCATAGTGCCTCAATGTCAAATGCTAGAGTTGAGAAAAAGTACAATTATTATTCAGGTGTCAGAATAACACTGTCCTTCCCGGTCTGCCAACTTCTGCAGCATAAACAACAGCTGTTGCTCAGTGCTGTGGATAACTGTCTGGGGTACCAACAGTTGGTTTTTTTACCCAGGTTTATGTGGTCAGGGCAGCGGAGGTGTTGAGGAGAGTACCACTGGTGAAAGCTTTCTGCAGTCTAGTCACTGCAATGGGGCATAAGAGAAGTGTTGGCACAGAGACACCTGTATCTCTTCTTGAAACTGTGCAGCACTGGTGTGGCTCCCCAAGCCGATTACCTGCCCAGGCTGTGCGACCTCTTAGATGCCTCTGAATAGAGTTTTCCCTAAAGGTAAAAGAGCCCAAGCACAGAGCTGAATTTCAGAAGCATTTCTGTTTGCATCATACACTGTCCTCTAAGAAAGTGGTATTACCCATTGAACGTTTTCAGCTAAATAAATATCATTCAATTAAGTGGTGTTTTGTTTGCTGTTTGAAATGCATTGCCAGCTTTTGCTGACCGGATCCAGAAGTTGAGCTCTTCTTCTGAAGGCCTTGGCTACTCTCCCAGAGATCATTCAGAAATGCTAATACAGTTTAGTGAATTTTTAAGTGGCCATGGTGGCAGACTGGCACAGTATACTTGAAATTGCTTCATTCATAATCAGTAATTAGGATCCTCTGAAACTGTGCCCTAGTAAATATAAAAAATTGTCGTTATGTTGTTCCATACCAGTATTTTAATACTTTCTATCAGCTGACATTAAGTGTTTCCTTAAATTAGTCATTCACATATCAGAAAGGTATTTTTGAAACTTRTCTACCATCTTTGTTAAAATCTTTCCTTCATATTTCTAAGGAGAAACATAATGTCTTAAAACATAGTCTAGGGTGATAAATTATGCTTCATTTATTTTGGAATTAATTAACACTTTAACTTACCAATACATTGCCCGAGGCTTATAATAATAAATTGCAGGAATAATCATAAAACATGACTGTCATCTGAGATTCAGTTCCATTGTCTCAACAAACTATGCATATTTCTCAGATAGTATCTTATTTAGTTTTGTTTTTGAAGCCATTATGCATTTCCTTGCAGCTTCAAGTAAAAGTCTAAAAATCTGGCAAAAACCCAATCTAGTTTAATAATTCAACCATGAAATAACAAAAAGGCTCATTACTGCTGTCTAATAATAAAGGAGAACTAATGTTAATTTCTGAAATGCTGATTGTAGAGTTTAAAGTTCTAAAACTTAAAAAAATAAAAAATAAAAATACACCTTGTCTGTGTTCAGAGTATCACTGAAATGCTTTTATGTTTCAGTGACACCTGCCATTTTCTAACCTGGGTGTGTCCCCCCCCAAAAAAAGTTGTGTTATGTTAGCAATAGGGAAATGTAACTGTATCCATATGATATATATGTATCCTGTAAGGTATACCAATATGAAGGCGAGTTACAGCAGTTGCTCCAGCTTTGTCCTGTAGGGGACATCGTATATAGTATTATAAATATGTTTAATGTCCATCTGTTGTTTGTGAATTTAAGTGTCTGTTCCTAATGGCATAGCTTGTAAATCTACAGTACCACGATTCCTAAATCTGTGCCAAACAACATTAAATGTGTTTATGGTGGTGCAGTTGTGTGACCTGTTTTATGGCTCCGTGCACAGAGGAAGGGTTGTCCTTTCTTTAAACTCTGCAGCAGCCTTTTTACTGCATCTCTGACCAGTGGGATGTAGCTGAGAGAAACTCAGTTCATTTGGATTTGGATGCCACAGCTCACTTGGATTTTTGCCCATCCCCAAACATGTAGCAGCAAAGTACAAGTCTCTTCAGTATATGAAGTGTCCTTTTCTGCATGCAAAACTTGTAATGAGCCAACTTTTTTAGGGTGCTGTAGTATCCTTGGGGTTAAGTTGCCTGGGAAATTGTGTCTGGAAGCAGATCTCCTATACAAGCTATAGTAGCTGCAGTACAGATCGCAATGGTGGAGGCACACAGAAGGATTGTGCATATCTGGGGTGCGTGTGTGGAGGGGGTGAGCAAATGGATAAAATCTGCAGCTTCTTTGAGAGGTGAGGAAACCATGTATCTGCTATAGAGAAATTATTCAGGAAAGTCCTTGGGTTTCATCATCTGGGCTGACTCCTGGGGTGTGATGTTAGTGTCCTACCCTCACAGTGGGTGGCTGTCAGTGAGATATAATAGGCTGTTGACTCATTTCCCAAAGGAAGTGGTAAAAGCCAGGTTATTTGTAAGGCTTAAAATTAGACTTGACAAAACCCTTGGCAAGGTACTGAGAAATTATGTTGCATTTGCAGGGAGATGAAAGTATGCCAGTTTGTGCTTCCTAGTGTTCTCCCGCTGCAGAAGCGTCCTGCAAACCCAGATTTACAGATGTCCAAAGCAGCCATGTGGCAACAGTGAATCCAGTCATATTGTAGCTGTTATAGAGGTTGTCTGAGCCTCCTGGCAGCGTACAGACCTGAAACAAGAGAGCTGTGGGTCCTGTGGAGGAATTCACGCTAACTGTGCAGTGGGTCTGCTTTGCTCATCTATGAAGTGCCAGTGGAAGCCAGTCTTGCACCCTGGCAGCTCCGGGTGGCCAGAGGAGGGTGGGTTCAATGGGAACTGTAATGAATCCTGGCATCCCATGAGTCCTGGGAGGTGCTGAGCTGCTCATGGAAAACCTGCAAACTGCTTGGAAACACAGCCCTGGAAAGGCACAGAAGTTTGCAGTGTAAGCTTCTAGAGAGCTGGTGAAGCAGGAAGGTAGTTATGCAAATTTCCATCTACAGYGGTATATTTTTCTACAAGATGGCGGAGTTTGAATGAACTGGCATTTTCTGATTGGAAAAAAGTTTCACGGTTTAAAAAAAAAAAGAAAAAAGGGTTGGAAAAAAAAAAAGTGTTGTTATTAATCTACTAGAACTATACTTTAATTGAATCCTTTGGGACCTGAACAAGCATGGAAGATAAATTTAAGATGCACGCAAAAAAGTTTCAGTTTAATGAATATCCTAGATAATCAGAAGGGTTTCACCTTGAATTCTACCTAAAAAGTCTTCCATAGAAATAATTTWTTTTTTTTTAATAGAGGATAAAGAAAATCTGTTTTATGAGCATCAGCTCACAAGTATTCAGTGTCGCCAAAGAAGTARTCCACCAAATTCTGGACAGGCGAGTGAGATGGGTTTCCAGAATCTGATTTGCAAGTGTGTGAGGGCTTGTGGACCTAGACAGATCGGGGAGGATTTGGAGTTTGTTTACTTTTTTGCTTGTTGCTCTTTTTTGTTTATGGATAGGATATGGCTAGTTAAATGGAATTTGTGATATCTGTCACCATTGATTACCAGGCGGCTTTTTAGCTTTCCATATTTGCTTTCTGAAATGTACCTCTCTATTTGCCTATGAATTGAGCGTAGAATAGTTTTATACACAGGTAACTTCAGAGGTTTTCTTAATCAGTGACAACTTTCTCTGAAGTTCTGCAGGAAATAATCCCATCAGTTACCTTACCAAAATATATTTTTACTTTTTGCTTTTTTGTATGTTTTATCTTTTTGTTTGGTTTTGGGTTTTTTTTGTTAGGGTTAATCAAAACTGGCAATCTTCTATGTTATTACAATAACATCAGACRAAACCAGCACAACCTCACTGCAAAAGCAGTGAATATTCACTACTTTAAAAGTAAAAATTAGATCTCATGAACTGTCTGAAGTAAGGCTGATGTTTTAAAATGCAACTTGTTTTTTCTGTTTTGTTTCCCTTACTATTACTTTAATAGCTAAAACAGAGTTCCAAGAATATATTTAGCTGACTGATTTTATCTAATTTTCTCATTGAGCATGCACTGGAATAAAAAAGCAAATCAATAGCACTCTTGGATATCTTCAAGATCGTTTCAGTTCCTGCTCCCCTGTGTCAGCCTCCTTCTCCTTTTATAAGACAATGAGCAAAGACGGCGAACGTGGGTATGTAAAGGTCAATATTCCATGCCTTTTAAATATATGAGGAAATTGATGTTCTTAGGATGTTATTATCTCTGTGGTCTGGTTTGTTTGTGCAACATACTGCTAATGCATCCTTGGTTTAACGGGAAAACGCATCCCACTATTACAGAACTGATGTCTTGACAGACTGTTTTCTCAGGTGCATCTAAGACTTGTGCTGCTGTTTGTCGGTTTGTTGTCCTGTTGGGTTGTACTGCCAGGTGCTCATAAACAGACTTCATGGTCCTCATTTTCTTGTCTTTCGATATATAGCTTAGTCCTCCTCAGATCAGTTGGTAGGTTTTGTTTACTTCTCTGCCAGCTCCATGAGAAGCTGTTGTTCAAAGTTGACAGGCCACATGCATTTGTCTGTCTTCTGTTCCTGATTTGATTATTTTTGTTTATGTTGTACTATGCTCTATGGATTTATCCATGAACCTCTCATCTGGATCTCAGCTTCTAGAAAATTCTACAAGTTTCTTCAGATTTTTCAAAAGTGCATTTATAGGGTGTGAAAGTATCGCTCTCTTCCAGCATTGCTTTCTTTGGGATGTTTCTAAAACATGGTCACCATTTTCCATATGCAGGCAGAGACATGCTCCTGTCTCATTCTCTCCAGAGGCACAACCCTGGCAATAGCTGTCTCAGTCATTAACCATCACTTTGCAAGATCTTCCCCAGAGCAGTTTGTGTGCTGGTGTCATGTGAAACTGTCGTCACTTTAATAGTATCACTTCAAAAAGCTGTGTTTTCTTGTAGAAGTTGAGGTTTGCAGAACTCTGACACTGTCGCCACTGGTTGTACCTTGGACCAATGGACTTACCTACTCAGACAGCTGCCATAGATTCTGTGGTCCAGAAGAGATGCTTATGATACTATCACATGCAGGACAGGAGATTTGATGCTGATATATGCTGAATTTACCTGGAACCACAGTAAAATCCATAAGGGATTCTTATGAGTAATCATCTGTGGGATTTGGGTTTAATTTAAAGCACATTGTAACTAAAAAGAAGAAAAACAGGAGAAGGAAGGAACAATGAGTTTAAAGTATAGAATAGAATGAATCGACATGTAAACCAATGTTACGTTGTCTTTAGAAAACAGGAATAAATGTCTAGGGATGTAGTCTATTCAGAAAACGCACAAAAAAAGGTTCATGTTCTTCTGCCATCTTTTATCCCTAGAATACTATACAGTAAGTTTAACTACTAAAGATATACGGTATTTACTACCAGAACAAATTCTGTATGCATTATGTTGTCAAAAGCAGAGATTGCTGTGAGTGTAGACATACCAATTTACAAAAAAGTGATGCTCAGTGATCTTTGTTTCCAATTTAAAATTGGAAAAGAAGTTAAGTTTATAGTTTGTTATAATGAAAGGATAAATTCTTGTCACATCTTGAAATGGAGAAGGATCTTATTTTCTTCTGAAAAGGCTTATTTCCGTATTATAAAGGAAGTGGTTTAAATAGGTTTTGACTATCCATTGCCCTTCTTCATGTTACTGATGTATAAGATTACTAATTGCCTGTAAAATTTAAAACTCGTGGTCCTTCTGGAAGGACCTAAGACGTGTTATGGGATGATTAGTACTTACAACATGCCTGTGAGACAAGATTTGAATTTATACCTATGTTACAGACAGATAAATTTTACTAGGATATATGCTTTGGCTCTCATAGTAAGGAAGTGGCCATGGAGATGCTAAGCTTCTTCTCCATCAACGCGTTCACTGTGTCCACCCTGGGTGGCGTAGCTACCTTGTCAGTTCACTGACAAAACATGAAAAACTAGCACCAGTGAGACTTGGCCATCATTTTGCAAATGTCATAGTAACACACAACTCTTTAGTCCGTCATCCCCTGTGTTTTTCTCTGGCTGAACCAATTCACCCTTTCAACCCAAACACGCAGACAGCTCCTGTCAAACTGAAACCTCTGTGTCCTTCAGCTTAGCAAATACATTGCAAGCACTGTGCTGTAGATATCAGTGCAATTCTTCGCAAATATATGCATTTTTTGGTAACATTGAAAATAACTTTTGAACAAGAAGTCTTTCCCAGGTTTTCTCCTAATCTTGGCAGCAACCTTTATCTTTAGGTATGAATATGACTGAAATATGCAAACGTATTTAGCATTGCATATTTTAGTATTAAATGCCTATTTCTGAAAGCAGCCATTTCTGTCTAATGTTTTGCCAATACCTTTTTGACATTACAGTACCTCCCTTTACGAAATCTATTTCTTTCTAAATTAGAATGCTAGCCAGTGACATGTAAGCAAATACAGATTCTTTATAACTCACTAAATTTACTTTTTAGAATTTACTATTAAGTATAGTTCTTTTTAAGACTGATTATCACTTTGCTACAGTTTCTCCTGAGGTCCACTGATAATTTCTTATTTGTGTTCTAATAGTGAGAAATGCCAGGGAAAAAAAAAACCATGAATAAACACCCTACTTGTGAGTCAAGATCAGGCTTTGTTAAAATTATTTGGATTTTACTTAATGCTTTTTCTCCCACATTTGCTCCTGAAAAGAAATGGCATACCCAGGGTACCTTGAGTTTACATAATTAAGAGTCAAATTTTTATGCTTTAACCTTCTTTATTTTCAATGCTTATATAATATAAGCTTTTGCAAAAGAAAAACTGTACTTTATACTTATTTTACTGTGAAAGTGATTTCAAGTCTTCTTGAAAACTAAACTTGACTTTCTTTAGATATTCAGCTTCTTTTCACCAATAAACTGTCAGAGTGAATTATGTCCTCCTTGCGAGATGGTCAGTTCCTCAGATTTAGGTCTTGGGTTTTTTCTGTTCACTTAAGAATATGCTTGAATGTGAACATATGAGGACCCTCAATGGAAATAAAGGTCACAGGAAACTGATCTCTTAATTATTGTTTGCATTAATAGCAAAACAGAAATTAGTAGGAAAAAAAGACAAGAGATGACATGCTGTGCAGCACTTAGCTTTCCATGTGCTGCTTGGGCAATTAGCTGATGTTGTTCCCTGTTATCACTTCATCAGCATCCAAAAGCCAACACATAATTTAGGCTGGAAAGGATGTTTGGTGGTCATCTCCTCTAACTGCCTGCTCAAAGCTTTTGCTAGCCCTTCTCTGCTCCCTTCCTGGTGAGGGATTATTGCTGAGCTCAACCTGCCCCGGGGTGATCCCTGTGGTGGCATAAAATTGTTGAGGGGATTTTGTGCTCTCATAGCTTCTCCTTTGAAAAGAGTTGGTAGCAAAGAGGACAGGGGTGGAGGAAAAAGGAAGTCCTGTGATGCCCTTGATTTACAGTCATCTTTTAGTCCCGAGCTTTTAGTCCTATACAGGCATCTACATATAGAACATGTTTCACACTTGCAGCTTTTTTTTAATCTGTCAGCAAGAAATTAGGTGAAGGATGGGATCGTGAGAACTCAAAGATGAATTTAAACTGCTTCTGTGCATGTGTAGTACATATATTTGCTGTGGGCAGATATGCAATGCCTCAATAACCAGGCACAGTTATTAAAAAAAATTATTTGTTATGAGTATTTTTATGTGTCTGTGTGTGTATATATATATAGAAAGAGAGAGAGAACTATGTATGCAAATATATATACTTAGAGTGGAAAAATTATTTGTCAAAGTATGAGGGAACACCCAATATATAGTATTAGCGCAAAGTACAGTATTCTCCTTTCAAATTTTTTTGTATTTACACCAGGAAACATTCTGGCAGATACTATAAGACTTACAGAAACTTACCAGTCTGTTTTTTCATCAGCCACTGTAGTTGTCAGTGTGCATTTAATGGAATTATTTTTTCCAAGGGCAATGAAGGCTTACCTTTAAAAGTAGAATCCAAATGACAAATTACAGACAATTTGGGGTACTAGATCACTAGGATTCCTTATCTAAATTGTTTTCATGTCAGATTTCCTTTGTAGCACTGAATAATTTGGATAAATGACCCTTCAATTGGTAATTGAGTTTCCTTAAGAACAGCTGGGTGATGGTACATAAAAAGTAATAAAAGCCTTTAGCAGTGCCCTTTCCTGGAGCTTGTCACAGTCTCTACCTCTGATAGTGGATGACACTTATTACTCAAGTCATATTTCCTTAAAAGCTGTGGTTTTGCTGAGGTTGTGTCTAAAATTATACTTTCTCCTTTAATTGAATTGTAAAGTGGTAAAATCGAACTGATTTTTTTTGTTTGTTTGTTTGTTAATAGTAGAAAATTTTACAGGCAACTCATTTTCCTCAAAATATATTCTCAAAAACTAAGGTTGCTGTTAGAAATTTAGTTTCCTAATATTTATGTACTGAGAGATCAATTAATTTAATTGTCTGTAATTTAACTTTACTGACATAAGGGAATTCTGGATTATTTGCATGAGAACTACACAACTTCTGTAGCTATGCATATGTTGTCTGAAGCTCATATGGGACCAAAATCACCTTTGGCAATACTGGGATTTTTGCTGACCTAAGAGTTTGAGATTTGGCCTTTAAAATGCAGTAATATAGAATTGCATGTAATATAGAAACATACAAATGGAGAGTAAATAGTAATTTATAGCTAATTAATTTCTTCAATGAAATTACATTCCCTGATTCTCTCTGACTGATACAGCTAGAATAATTCAAAATCTACCCTTTAAAATAGTGTGGTCATACCTGTGTATTGCAGAAGAAAATGAAAAACACTTAAAGAAAAGATATTGCCCAAAGAAGCCAAATCTTCCAATATGGTATCCATATTGTTTGAACTCTTGATTTTTTTTTTTTTTTTTTTTTTTTTTTTTTTGCTTACTAAAAGATTACTAATATTTGAGTAAAATCTTTTAAACTCTCATACACACAAATTTTTAGAGGCATAAAACTTTTAATTTGCTGAAACATTCTCAAAAATACTTCTCATGTTAACTCCTTTCTCTTTGGAAGTTGAGACAGTATCAATACCCTGAGATTTAATTGTCTGCTTTTATTCCTCATCAATCTTCCATATATATCCTTTTTTGGATTGGATTCTATCTGTAGTTCTCTCTTTCTAGAACACAGAAGTGTTTCTGTGGCATTACTAAGTGTTTTCTACCTTGGCTTTATCTGGCTTTCTATAAAATGTCTTGTGATGCTGCAGAGAGCATAATCCTTGTTAAAAATGATTCATAGGTCAAATACTGTAATTATTGGTACAGGTAATGGCATGATAGCGATTTGGGAATACTGGCTGCTTGGTTGTTTGGGATAGCAAAGGTCTTATGCTTTTACAATACCACACACATGACCTCATTTTATCACACAAAATATCTAAATTCATTCAGTCTTACGTGCTTATTTGCTTTCTCTTAATAAATCCAATCTGTCTGTTTTGACTCTCCAAGAATATAAATTCTTCAGACTGGGTAGTTGTCCCCCTGTTTTTATGTTTGAAAAATACATAGTGCACTAGAATACCTCCAGAAACTGTAATTAATTAATGAGAGTGATAGATGTTTGCTCAAAACTGCCAGAAGTTGTTCAGCTCCTTGCCATCTGTAACCTGAAATGTACTGTTTAATCTCCCTCAGTAATAAACGGGGTTAAATCCTCATTGTAGTTGGCACTACACAATGGGAGGGACTTTCCACATCATTTTGACTATATTGGAAAATTGATTCAGATGTGAGTAAGTCACTTCATCTTGAATAAAAATACAATAAAAAACACGTATTAGATATATGAGTTTCCTCATGCATCTTTGTCTTCAGTGCCCGAGTTCTGTATGTGTTTTCATTTCTGTGAGATTTATTAGGAGCCATTATACTTGCGAAGTACTTAGTGGATTTCAGATTGCTACGAAGAAAATAATTATGCTAGATAAGAGAAATCAAAGCCTTCCTGTTGCATGAAAGTACCTAGAACACTTACAGATTTATGATTGCAAAACTCCAAAAATGCTGTTTATCAAAATAAAAGCACAATACATTTTATAAAAACTAAGGACATGTCAGCAATTTCTTAAACCCAAATCTTAGCAAAGCAAATATTATCTAAATAAAAATGGTGAGAACTGACCTTCTTTCTTTGGGGGCAGTGTAATTTTGATATTGTTGCTAAATAAAGGATATCATTATTAAGAAGACTTGTGATATTTAATGCTGTTTTAATTAGATGATGTCAATGTCTAGGTTGATTGAAAATAGTATTGCCTTCTGAGCTGTAGTAAAGACTGCTATGAATAACCATTCACTACAGGTTTTTGAAAAAGGCTTTTATAATATATCATTTTTTCAATTTTAATTTGTTTTAATAAGGTAATTCGGTACTTGGGGAACAACTGATTGTACCTGCCTCTGAATGTGTGAAGTTGTAACAATTTCCCTAGAAATGTCATTGCTGGAAACAGTGTTCTTAGGATTGGCATTAAAATGTCAGTGCACCAACTGTTCAGAAAGCTGCTAAGTTTCATGATACAAATATTGCCATCTTCCAAGTCAATTAAATAAGCCAAATATGCTCTTTTTGTCCCCATTGGCTTCTAAGCTTCACCAGGAATAGTTAGATAAATGTGACTCCCATTTTAGTAATTCATGTATTTATCTTGTTACTCTCTGGGATACTCTTCATCAAAGCTTTCAAAATGAGTGCTTTGTATTCAACTCTTAAACCCTTATATAAATATCTACAAGTGCACAGAAGCATTTGCTTGACTTCCCCTCCCTTTCCTAAAAAGCTGAACACTTGAAATTTCTGATTGTTTTCAAAGGAGGTACGTGCATATATGCACAGACGGTGTTTTTAGGAGCCTGATTTTTCTGCCCAAACTTCTAATGATGGCAGTCTTGCACGGAAAGTAGCTCTGTTTTTTCTGCAATACTTTTTTCCAAAAAAATAAAGTGCAGTATGGTACTGCTAACAATGGCAAGGCTGGGCTTTGGTTTTTAAATAAGAGTAATTTCCCTATTCTTTCTTGAAAATATAACCTGTCCCTTTAGTACTTAATGTTCACTTGCCTGGGACAAAGAGGTGCGGCAAACACCTTGGAGCTCCAATGCCAGTCTGTCAACGGTATGGGGATATCAATAAACTTTTGTAAGAGGAATTGAAGTGAATGAAGTAGAATTTTTGGACACTATCATCAGATGATCCACCTGGTCTCTGAGGCTTGGGAGTCTGCATGCAACTGTGCAATCGCCTCTAAATCAACACTTCAGATGCTGCCCTGACTTCCAGGGTATGAACCCTTTATTGAATTTAGCATTTTAAAGGGCAGGAGTTTTACTCTGGAGGCGTATGCTAGTGATACATATGAATGGCACCATTTATAAACCTTCTCAATTGGTTCTGAGGCTTTTGTGAAATCACATAATATCTTTGCTTCACAAAATCGTTAGTCRCAGGTTTACATAGGACAGCACTGAATTTCAGCAGAACAAAACCAAGCTTTTTAACTTTTAACTCTTTTTTTTTTTTTTTAAACTTTTTTTTTAGTTGCCTTTGATTTAATTGATTTGTGAATTAATTTCCTCCCACTTAAACTGTAGTAGTATCTTAAGCTTTTTATGTGTTCTCTAGGTGTACTTTGGTATCAAACTTTGAAACACTGAACAGATAAGAGAATATAATTTGTGCACTGATATCTTTTTTTAACCCAAGTTTTTAATACGTTTTAGGTGTTGCTTTTTGTCTTGCTAGGAGTTAACCTATAAATAGTTGCAAATGCAAATCTTTACTCTCTGTTTTTGCTTGACTTCTCATTCCAGTGGTTTTCTTTGAAGCAGCACTCAAATATTCTTTAATAGATGAAAATATCCTTGAAGAGCAAATGAATTCCTAAAGTGTTGTAAATGTCAAAGGAAGGATGGAGGTAAAAATTATCTCTGAATTTCATATTTCTACCAGAAAATTCCCCAGAGAGAAAGAAGCTTGCAAAGAGCAGTGATAATGCGTAGATACCCATGCTGATTCAAGAACTGATCTTTAAGATCTGATGCATGTTGAGGTTTGTGGAAGGTTATATCTGATTTAAGTTGCTTAGTTTCTCCTTGTACTGATGAATTTCTGTATGGCTATGAACGAACTGAAACTCCATCTCCCTGTGAGCTTCCCTTTCCAGCTTTGCCTTGAGTCTCTAATCCCAAACTCAGTTTTGCMTGAACATGTTTTTTGATCATTCTCTATCCCAATGAAGCCTACAGACATACCCTTCTTCTTCCTCCATCCATATGCTTAAGGGATCTACACAGATGTTGTAGATATAGGAATATACAAGGAGAGTAATCTGTTAATTGTGCCCATGTTCTTAAGTATAGGACATTGTTCTAGCTACTCCACATATTGTGTGTATTCTTTAGTGTTTTATACAAATTGATCAAAGCGGATTATCAAATTACCAACATATTTTTGGTCACTACCAAAAAAACCCAATGCGTGTATCAAAGAGTAATAGAATGCATCAGGGCACTTGTTATCTGTGAATAAAATGTTCTGGAAAGGCTTTGAATATTGCTTGGGGAGAGGCGGTGAAATGGTTAGATGGTGAGAACTGGAAATCAGTGAGGTTCAATATGCTGGAGAGAGGTCAGGGAAGCTGAGGAAAGTCTGCAATGCTGAAGAAAGGCTGGAGTACTGGATTAAATTGGTGATAAGTGGAAATCTGGGTGAGTAGACAGGATGAATCAGATTGCCAGATGTCTCTCACTATAAGTTTCTTTTGTGTTATATTACAGAGGTAGAAAGGAATATCAAACTTAGGTGGAATGAGTAACAATTCAATGTGTAGCTAAGAACATATGGAAATTGTAGAGGGAATTTTTATATCAGAATATGGTACTTTGTCAAATGTTTCTCAAGAACCTGTTGATACTGGTTTTTACTTACGGTGACCAAAAAAARAATACTTTGATAGGTTATCAGTATAAAGGTTTTTCACATCCCATAGCAGCTCTGGGGAACAGTAAAATCAAGGACAGGTAGCAAGTCCCTGAGGCTCTACCAATTGGGAATTTTCCCTTCAGCTGTTAAATGTTTCACTTTAATTTGGAATTAACTGCATACTTTAATACTCAGAATGTCTCTTGAGACATAATTTCATTTTCTGGCTTTATATACTTCCCCTAAAATATGGGAATATTTGCACTATGAGAGAGACAAACATAAAAGAACAAGGCTGAATATTGAAGGCATCTGTTGTTCTCAGTAGGAATAGGATCCTGAGGGAATAGGATGATCTAATTGAGCTAATATAAATTGTGAACTATGACAGATTCATTTAAAAGAAATCTGAAATGGTTTTCTAATTTAAAATGCTCAGGAAAAAAAGTCTTGGACCTGCAATGTTAAACCGATTGTTGCATGAATATTTATCTTGTGTCTTCTCTTCACATCAGCTGTTTCTTGTAACGTTGTGTTCAGAGACTTGACTTAGGAGTCTGTGTCTAATATGTGTTCACTTGTCATCTTCTGCCTCCTTCTTGGTTTCCTCCCTTGTGTTTGTCACAGGCTGGAATGTAATTTCACCAAGTTTACACAGCAGCATTCTTGCTTAGTTTTCAGGTTCTCCTCAATTTTAGAAATACATATAAGATTTGCTAGACTGCTATATGCTTAAATAAAATTGTATTTATTGCAGTTTAGAAAAATGAAACTGAAGTAGGAATGCTTTGAACAGCATAAGTGTCTTTCCTTCTCTGCAGGCTAGACTGAATAAGATAAAGCACAGTAAGATATAAGATGAAGCCGTTCCTTTCAAAGCAATTCTCTCTGTCTTGTCTTGTTTGATGGACTTCTTACTCTCCTTTGCACACAATTTTTAAATGCTACAACTAGTATAGGTGAAGTGAGCACTTCTGTGTCTCCATGGCTGTCTCCCAAGACTTGGAATTTCATTTCTCTATTGGTCATAGTCTTGTAATCACTGCTGAGTTTTTTGTTGGTTTTTGGTGTCCCCCCCCCACCCCCCGCTTTGGCATCTGGAAAGGTAAAAATTTAAAAATTGCAGTAATTTTTATGTATCTATTTTATGTAATTTCAATTCTGTTCTCTTGAAGCTGGCATAATCTCTTGCATAACACACATGGAAAGTAATTCTGGGGTGACTCATGATATATTGTCAGTTACGATACTCTGCTCCAGTAGCTTGCAACCGTACTGCTTATGTAATGGGAAACACTACCTCCTCTTTTATAGACCCCTCCATGGTCTTAATGTGCAATTTTTCTTCATAGAAACCCTCTTAAAAAGAAAAGGGTGGGAGGAGGGAGAAAAGCTGATGCGATTGTCTCATATAGCAAAATGCAGGTCCGTATCATGGATAAAGTACTCTCTTTGTTTGCTGCAGATCTAGGTGCTTTCACTTCTGGCCACAGGCTTTTGGTCAAAACCTGAGTGGGGAGAAGTGAGAATGGTCTCCTCCTGTCTCCCTTTCCCTACAGGTCTGGGGCTGAACTCAGAAGTAGTGATGAGAAGGGTTGGGAGAGGGGTAGGGAGTGCTCCACCTAAATTCAGCAGCAAGGAGCGAGACTCAACTGTATGGCAGTAATAGCAAATTGTTCTGGAACAAGTTATGCCAAATGGTTTAGCTGAAGAGATCCAAGTCATCTTCAGCACAATCAAGAGTGGATATCCCAGAAAGTCCTTTCTAATCCTGTGTTTCTAATTTAACTTTTCTGGACTCAGAAATCCTGGTATTTACCTGCACAACTCAATGCTTCAGTCTCTGCTTGTATTTACAGATTGTTATGGGGCCGATGGTCTAATCATTGTTGGGATTTTGGAGGAAATAATCTCAATAATAACTGTGTTCTTGGTATAATATGCTTAAAGATTGGGCCCTTCTCTCTAGTTACAGCATGAGCAGAAGGTGATTGATTTTTTTTATTTGTTTGTTTGCTTGTTTGGTTTTCTTGTTTCCCCATAAGCTTCTGCATGAGATGTTGACAAGCATTTCTGTTCTGTGCCTTGAAGCCAGTGGCCACGCAAGCAGTGGTTGGTGGCTGTGAGTCAAGATCAACAGCAAACAAACAGGGCTTCAGACCTCCAGAAGCTCAGATTGAGCTGATGCTGTTTTTAATGGCAAATAACACAATAAAGATTAATAATTTGCAACCAGTAAGTAAGTGGAATTGCATCATGATGGCRATGAGAACCTTTACCAGAGAAAACAGACATTTCTGAAGCTCTGTTAAGTGGTTGTTCCAGCCATGCTTTTCTGGCTGGCACTTCTGTTCTCAGTGTAATCCTGAAGCTCTGCCACTTTGCCCTCAAATTTAGAAACCTATCACATCATGTCTGCTGGTTAGTAGGATGTCCCTTCCAGTTTGATATTACTGTATGTACTCCTACAGGCAAAGGTGGGGAAAAAACCAACCAAACAAAAAAACCCAAACCAACCCAAACCATGAAACCCCCAAAAAACTTGTCAATTGTTTTTTATTCCATAACTCTTTTATATGCAGCTCTATAGATAAAGTAAAACTAATTTTTTTTTTTTTTATGATTACCTTTTGCATATTATTCTACCATTAAACTTGCCCACTCAGTTATCAGAAGAAAAAAAAAAAAAAAAGGGCAGGAGGTAATTTATGGTCTCTTCTTCAAGGTGATAGAAGAAGCCAATTCTCAAAGAACCAATAAGAGCAGTACTCATATTGCATCTTTTTAAGCTGGTTACAATTTTAAAAGACGGGAAGCTGTTTAAACCCCAGAATGGAAGGAAAATCTAGCTATTCCATGCATAAAGGAAAGAAATACGCATTTTAGTTTTACAGACTTGATGGGCCTTTCAAATTGCAAGAGTGACAATAAAAAATTGTCTTGCCAAGGAGTCTGAGCCAAGGAATTTTTGGAAAGCAAAAATTTTATAAGGCAACTTTTGTTTTGTCTCTGAGATTCAGCAAAAAGTTGTCTTTTTTTTATGCAAAGGACATCAGCTGTAGTTTTATTGAATTTCTAAAGCATTATCCTGATGTGCACTTTCTGATAGCCGAGACAGCGTACATATATTTCTAGGCAAATTATTTCAAGGTGTGGGTTTTTTTTTTTTCTTTTTACCAGCCTCAGACATATAGTCCCAGCCATTTTAAAAATCACATTTTATGCAACGTGGATTATTCATGCAATCCTGGGTGTCACAGAAGTATTTGTTGTTAGAATTAGAGTTCCCAGATTCTGCATGTGTTTACAAGAACTAATAATCATGGCTAGGCTTTGACCTTCCTCGCCAGCCTTAAATGCAGATTAGAGCAAGTTTTTCACATATAGAACAAAATAAAACCTCTAGGAAATCACTGAGGGTTCAGTGTTGCTTTCCAAAGGGTCCTTAACTTTTTTTGTTGGAAAAATGTCTTGGCCTTAATTATTTGATTGCTTATACTTCTGTTTTCTGTAGCATTTTTGTTACAACTTTTGTCATCTCTTTTAAAGATCTGAATTTTCACCACCAGAAGCTTTGTGCCATTTAAAATGGATAACATTGCTGATACCCTTCAAACCCAAGGGAAGTGACAGGAGGAATTTTTGCACTTGGTTTAAGCTAACAAAAGAGGATCATTAAAATTTGATCACTTTCTTTTTAAATAAAGCACTGCTGGAAAAGGAAAAGCAATTGCTCTTGGCAAACCAATTTTTTTAGTTTAAATATCAGATAGTAATAACTATGCAATAGATTATCTAGTAAAGGACCAGATAAAGATGCTTTCTTTTTTAACTCCTCTTTGGAGAAATAAATGAAGCCTAGACATGTCAACAGAAGTGAACTAGATCGAGTTGCAAGGAGTGGGAATGGTTCTGAAAGTCCATGTTCTGGAAGAGAAACCAGGACAGGAAGTTCAGGATGAGGCAGAGGAAGGGCCCAGGCCAATAATTTACCTTAAAGAACTAAGGAGTAATGTAGAAACTGTGTGTTTCCCCCATTCAGATACCTTAACTACTTCAGACGTAGGAATGTCTTGCATGATTTAAAGTAAAAAATTGGTTTACTTCTCGCAGTCTTTGTTGTCTGTGGACAAGTATGTGTGCTCTGGTGACCAGTGTGAACTGCAAGTTCAGAGTGGGTGTGCAGTTCTGGGAAATTGTTTTTATACTGCTGAGCAAGTTCAGGAATTGACGCTGACCCTAAACAATGAAAGTGGTTAGACCATGAGGACACCTTTCTGTAAAAAGCCACTGGAAGGAAAGCGAACTGCAGATTCTCATGGTAAGAGAAGGTGTTATGCATGAARTCTTGCTATAGACAAGAGAGGGAACACGTCATATATCTATTCCGGATCCGTATGTTTACAGAGCCAAGAGTTTATTTTTAGTTATTTAAAATATTAATAGTATAAACAGAATACAAAAAAGTTGTTATTTCAATCGCAATAATACTAACAGTTCATGTTGATATGAGATCTCATAGTGCAACAGATTCATGACTAGAGACCTTCAGGAGTAATTTCATTTGGGTATCATCCTTCCCTAGAAAGYATCGTAATCTTCCTTGAGACTGTAGGATGTTTTGAAATAAGATGTCCTCTTATTGGTACAATTCTACCTTTTATAAATCATTTTCAAGACAGAGCGCCACACAAACCACTCTTGTGGTTTTTGGTGTGTTTTTCCTCCTTGGTTTGTGTCTCAAAAGATGGAATGTTCCTGGGGAAGCCAAAGAAATATGTTGTTTAGAAATGTTCATATTAAAAAGGTGAGGAAATCCTATGGCTGTTTTCAGATAAATGTTTTACCTTCAGAGAAAATCAACTGGTTAAAACATATATTACCCATTTATCTCCATCTTCTACTTTTTCCTCTTTCATTGAGTGGAAAACAAAACAGGTAACCTATTAAAATGTGACCAACCTGAATTATCTCTGAAGACATCGTGTGAGGGAGTCTGGCTAATGATAATATAAAACAGTGTAGGATAAAATGTGATTACTGCATCAAAAGCAACTTGAAGTTAAAGAGAGTGGAATTACCTAGTTTTAATCAAGAGACAAGAATGAAAACTGTATGACATGACATAAATTCTTTATTGACCAAAACTGGTAAGGGCATCTTTGCAATTAAGATGCTTATACCTGACAAGTTACCTGTGTACTGGAAATTGTAGAAGTGKTTTTTTTTTTCTCCCCCCCCAATCTAGTTCCTTGGACATAAGATAACTCTAATAGAATTTTTTTTTTTTTACTGAAGAGCTTATCTCTTCCATTTTTAATACAGTTTCTGCAGCAGAGGTAGCTGCCCTATTCTGATGGGGAAAAGTTTGAAATCATAATTTATGTAATATAAAACATGATTTCTACTCGGTGACTGAAGATCTATATCCAGGCACACAGAGCAACTGTTATGAACTAAGAAATTTCTGCAGGGCTTAAATAGAAGTAATATTCATGTTCACCCCATACTGTATAAGACCTTAAAACTTTACCATCATTATTCTAGTTCATTTAGGAGTTGTTTTCTTCTAGTAGTATTTCTTCTCACAATGAGAGAAACAAGTAGTGGTATTCCCCTGTATCTTTATGTTCCTGAGCATCAGTGCTGAGTATATAATACGTGTGTGTATTATATAAAAATTATTGTTCTTTGTACTGATCTATAGAGATGGGAGAAATGCTCATTACCAGCCTTGCAGTTAACTTCCTGTTCTAGGCTTCAGAGTTGGAAATTTATTTACAGCCAACTAATGAAATTTTCCTTTGCTCGCCTAGACCACATACAGGTTATCATCATTATCACTGACTTGTAACTTTGTAATAGCTGAGTTCATAATAAAAACTACTTCACTTTCTCAGGCTATAGAGTTGGAAAATGATTTGGATTTATGCTTAAGGCCTTTATTTGATCAGATCTTTTAGGCTCTGTTGTCACTAAGAGACTGCAGTGATTTCATACTCAACTTCTACAGTTTCCTGAGGTCTCAAGCACGTGGTCCCAAGTACTTGCCATTGAGTGTTCCTAGCTGGGAACCAAAAATTCTGTCTTTCACTAGTGCCGGTGGGTCACGTGTAAGATGGAATTCCCTGGTTGCTCCATTCCCCTGCTTTTAATCTCCAAGATTTACTTTAACCATCTCTGGTCCTTAGGGACAGATTTAAAGTAGTGTTAGAAGGACAGATAAGGGAGGCTTGCCCGAAGCTGCTAGTTGTGGCCATATGTCATGGTTTAACCTCAGCTGGGAACTAAGCACCACGCAGCTGCTTGCTCACTCCCCCACCCACCCCACCCCCTCCCCAGCAGGATGGGGGGGAAGAGAATTGGAAGGGTAAAAGTGAGACAACTCATGGGTTGAGATAAGAACAGTTTAATAATTGAAATAAAATAATAATAAATTGTAATGAAAAGGAAAATAACGAAGAGAGAGAAATAAAACCCAAGAAAGACAAGTGATGCAAATGAAAACAATTGCTCACCACCAGCTGACCAATGCCCAGCCAGTCCCCGAGCAGCGGCCCCCTGGCCAACCTTCCCCCCAGTTTTATTTCTAAGCATGAYGTCACATGGTATGGAATATCCCTTTGGTCAGTTGGGGTCAGCTGTCCCGGCTGTGTCCCCTCCCAACTTCTTGTGCACCCCCAGCCTACTCGCTGGTGGGGTGGTGTGAGAAGCAGAAGAGGCCTTGWCTCTGTGTAAGCACTGCTCAGCAGTAACGAAAACATCCCTGTGTTATCAAGGCTGTTTCCAGCACAAATCCAAAACATAGCCCCATACTAGCTACTATGAAGAAAATGAACTCTACCCCAGCCAAAACCAGCACACCATACTTCTTGGAGAAGTGGTGGTATATATATGGTCGCAAAAGAATATGTGGTAGGAAGTAGGAAGACAAATGATGATACTGCACAGATATTGTATAAGGCCATCAAAATCTACCAGCCATATGTAGTATGTGATTTCAAGACTGTAATGCAGACTAAGATGTTTCCTTTACAGGGCCAGCAATGCTAAATGGGTATGCTACTCTCTGATTTATATCCTTGATCACCATTTCCTATCTGAAACACACAGTGGTAGCTTCTTCATGCTTTATCCGTAGCATGAAACCTAGATGAATTTCCAATTGACCGGAGATGATAATAAAATAATTTTTGGAATGTGTTTTTAATTTGCCTGTAATGAAAATAAGTGTGTAGAGTAGAAAATTTGTTATTTAGTTTAGAGTGGTAGAGTTTTGAACATATATAAGCCTTTCTTATTACCCGTGAGCAAGGTTCAGCTTAGGTTTATCAGACCATAGATGTGATCAGATCAATTCTAAGTCTATTTAAAATGAGTTTCCTACTTGTCAAGAGTTAAATTTTTAATACTTTGGGAGAGCTAATTACCTGTATTACGTGGGAGGAAAATCTATGGGCCAGTATTACAATCGCAACAGTTCTGGAAAATCTGGAGTAGACAAGTAACTGCTCATGTTCCCCAAAGGGCTTTACTGAAGGATCCCACAGGAATGCCGACAGACTGTTTTTCTTCTCAATATCTGCAGGACCCTGCTAGGAGGGAAAAGACAGACACCGCAGGCCTAGCAGTGTGGCAATTTAACTTGCTCTCAACACTGGTACTTCATATGAAATAATTAGCAGAATTAAATTTTAGATGAAGGACACCTGTTTAAAAATTATTTCAACCAAGATGTAGGCTTTGAAGAACTGTTTGGGCTGTAGCATCTGTCTTCTATCTTTCTCCTCCCTGATGTAGTAGCTGCAGCATATTCACCCAAATGCACTGCAATTCATGCCAGATTAAGGATGTGAAGATTTATTTGCACCTTTAAATCTTAATTTTTAGTTTAATCGGGGCATCAAGCCACATCTTCAACCTCTACAGCATCCACAATTGTTTTGGAATAGCAAAAAATGCCAGGGGAAAGAAAATCCCTGAAAACTGTAGGGAAGCCCTTGACTTGAGAAGATGAAATATAAGTTTTGACCATTTATGGGAAATCCTAGGGGCAAAAAGGTTCTCACAGATGACTGAATAAATTATTGAAGCTATGAAATCAAACTCTTTTAAACCTTATGTATATTTTATATAAATACATATACATACATATGTGTCACTACATATATATGTAGCGAAAGCATACTTCTCACGAATATTTTTACTTACTGGCTCAAGCTGTACATATGCATTTATTATGCTTACAGAACTCTCATAGCTGATTTGGTGCAATGACTATTCCATTGTCTTAAGAATGCTGCATACCTAGTATACATAAATAAAAGATGTTTGCACCCAATTTCTGATATATTTTTCTTCTTTAACAGGTTAATGTAGCTGTTGGGGTTGAAATGCAAGCTTTTCAATATTCTCATTTTGTATGGACATGATATGCATATGCTTTAGTTATATCAAATATCAAAAGATCTATGGAACCTATAGACTATTAAGGCTATGGTTTCTATAGCAGGGAGGTTGATTCCTTCTAATTTTTTCAGTTCAGCTTTCTCTTCCATTAAATACAGATGTAAATATGTACAGAATCTAGTACAACTAAAATGAGTTATAATAACTCCAGATATTCTTTCCACAGAGGAGAGAGATTTGGAATTAATAAATTCTTTTGTCTTGGAGGCAGAATGCAATTTTTCTTATAGATGGGGTATGTGAAACTAAAATAGGAGTCCAAAGCCACAAAAAAAATAACCTTACATACTTGCTGATAGTAGTATGCCTCAATCTTTTTTGATTTATTTGAGAATACTCAGCATTGGTTTGTTTTTTAAGTTGGAAGATATGACCGTACGTACAAAACAGGATCTGTATAATAAGGAAGAAAAGATTTTAGTGTTCTGCAAAAAGATTATTGAGAACACTGCCCATGCGGGTTTTATAGGCAGCTTTGCATACAGATATTCAATTTATATTGAACACTAAAAGATAGTACTCTAGCTTCTGCAGTGAGAATTTTACAGTTCATGCACAGAACTTAATGTGCAACATGAAAACTGCATTATGTCATTTTATGTTTCAGCGGGTAAGTCCCAGTCTTTGTTTATTTTCCAGCACAAAGCGCAGGCTGGCTGTGGAAGGTCAGGGTGGGAAGTTGTTTGTGTTTGACACTGCAACATTCTGGAGTGATGAATATTTAATCAGGCATGTGAGGACCGTGTGGGAGGTTGAGGCAGCCGTAGCTCCTAGTTGACTGTCTGCAGTATCATCTTAGAGTGTTGTGTGAAAATGAATCCTTAGGGTAAGCTTCAAGGACATTGAGTAGGTAAAAAAGGCACTCTGGCAAAGCAGCTAGTTACAGGAAAGTTAGAAATAATAGAGACAAATGTTTTGAGAGTTTTTGTTACAGTGGTCAAAGGTTTTATGTTCTGGTGGGCTAAGCCACCATGTTTTATTAAGCTCCATAAATGTAACAGAAAATTAAGTTTGAACCTATAGAGTCTGGAACTATAACAGTGATGCAAGTAATTTATTTTATGCAGGTATTAGCTATTAGAATGGAGCACATGTATAACTTGATATTATGCAAACAGTATGAGGTAGCAGTCATTTCTCTGTAGTCCTATTTTAAGCACAGCAATAGAGCTGTTTGATTTTGAGGATATTATTCTTAGCAAGCTTTCAGGAGAAGCTAAAAACTATAGACAAAAGCAGGCAGACTGTATTAATTTTCAGTGACATAGGCCAGGATAAAGATTTCTTATTATTTTGTGTTCCACATTAAGAAACATTGCATGCAGTTTGGATAAGTAACGGTTGGGCTACTAGAAACTTTTTAATTGTGCTATGAAGGGTTTAAAAAAAGGAGAAGGGGGGAAAAAAAAAAAAAAAAGTCTGTCTTCATAACCAGGGACTCTTGCAGTCCCCTCACTATCTGTCMTGGGCTCTGTGGAATTTACTCTTTCCACACAAGACAGAACAAGATCATGTCCACATCCCATGTGAACATCCATTTTAATATGGAATGGATGAAGCAGAAATAGTTTTGTGTTCCTTGTTGTCGCTGTATCATTCAGGACAGATAGCAACGAGCAATAACCATTTTAAACTAAGTAAATTTAGCTAGCATGTTACTACTAATCAGTTAGGAAGGGAACATATATCTGCATCTCTGCTTCCCCAGCTCACATTCTAGCATGTAACCATCTCTGGTTTGTGTTAATAGCCAAGACTAAATTTGGGCAAACGAGGTGCAGGGGAATTTTTGTTACTATTCACTGGCTGCGGTTCAAAGTGGTGGCTGATATTTTCGTAGACATGGTGAATAATGTGGAATTAGTTCTGCATTTCCAGTGACTTCTATGCTGAAGGACTCTAATCCTGCTGTATCCACTTTAGAATAATGGCGGCCAACTTTGGACACCTTGGTATGCAATACTGTAGAGTCGAGAAGTAAAAGTCCAGAGAAGAGCTATTAAAATAAATACATTAGGGATTGTGATTTAGGACAAGGAGCAACTGAAAGGAGATTACTTACTTTTATGACAAGCAAAGAGCAACTGAAAGGAGATCTGATGATGGTCATCTACTTGTGGCAGCTGTTTATTATGCTGATCGTAAACATCTCGCTGTTACCTTTTGTTCACCCATCTGTTTGTTTCTACCCATCTGTTATTTCTTGCCATGTGCTTAGGTTGTAAATATTATTTCTGTTCTTTTGAAATAAGGAGGTTAGAAATCCTCTGATAAAAATGTTCAGTTGTGGAATTCGGCATTTGCATTAAGAACAAAAGCCCTCACAAGCCTCTGGAGTCAACAGCGAGGAAACTGTACACAGGTTTTCAGTGCTCCTGGTTGACTTCCTGCAGTCGCCCTTTCTGATGAGGTTGAAGCATCTACTTGAGTTGATTTTGTTATTGTTATGAGATTTCAATTTGCTTTTAGTCAATAGCACAGGCTAGTTCAGGAGGAGATTTTGCCCTTTGAAGTTGGAAGAATGTTTAAATAATGCGTGCAAATGAAAGAGGTATACAAGGCAAATCGTCTCCGAGCAGCTGATCAGCTTGTGCTCTGTATATGTCACTTCAACTTGCGCTGTTGCTTTTTTGTTACCAGACTAGCAAATTTATATCTGGCATAGTCTGTCATCCTTATTGCAGGGATTTCTTCTTCTCATCAAATACTTGTGACAGCTTTTTTTCTCCTTAAATCATTATACTGTGCTTTTTGCAAGTTGATCTTTGGCATTGTTACTTAATATGATGATAGCCAAATTTAATTTCTTGAGTATTTTAAGAGATGGTTCTGTTTTTTTATTAAATAGAATCTGTATTTAGTAACTCTTTCTCTCTCAAAAAGAAACTATAATGCTAGCTAACTCAGCATTTTTTATCATTTTATGCCAGGCCATCACAATAGTCTGTTCTGAGACAGGCCGTGCATTTGGGATTAAGATTTTTTTGAAGGAAGATTAGACTAATTGTCCCAGCAACCTATGCAATCTAAAAATCAGGTTTTTTCCTTACTTATTTTAAAATAAGTAAATAAATAAATATTTAAAATAAATATTCCTTACTTATTTTAAAATATGTTTTCCTATTGCAGTCTGCTTTGGTTTTGATTGTTCTGCTTTATAGTGAAATACTATTCCTACACAGGAACAAGAAAAGAAATACTGATTACGTACCTGCTAATACTGACCAGCTCTGAACTACAAGATTTGCGTAGTTTTGTCTTTTGTAGCATGGAACTAAAGCTACATCAGTGTATACCCTCCTCTGAATATGGTTAGGGCACACTTCAGTTGCCAACGTGTGTGCCTGGGGCATAGACCAGTGATGCTGAGACCCTAATTGAAGTTCTAAAAATGCATGTGGAATTGCATCTATGGATTGAATAGAATTGAATTTCATAAATTGATGGTTTTGGGCTTTTTCTTGTTGCGGTGACAAAGTTTTTTAAGATTTTTCTCGTAGTTTTGTTTAGAAATCCTCAAAGGAAGAAAATATTTTGCTATTATCAATTATTTTGTATTAACAGCTCTATAACAGACTTTGTACATTCAGGGAAACTTTTCCATTTTGCATTTAAATTGGACTGCTGTGGTGAACAGTCTTTTTAAAAAAAAAAAAAAAAAAAAAAAAAGCCTGTGTTTTCTCCCTGGTCATTTCATGCCTTCCAGTACTTCAAAACAAAATAATTTGTGTTTTACATTGTTCTGGGAGCCTGTCAGCTGGACTGGGTAAAACAATTTGAAAGTCCAGGAGTTTACAAACAACGTTTACTTTTTCCTTCCATTTACTTTTCCTAATGTCTGAAAAACCCTTTTGTTTTGTATGTGTGTGTTTTATTCCTTCTCCATTGTACTTAAATAGTGGCTTTTAAACCCTCATTTCTAAGTACCTGATTCCAAAGTCAGAACTTATAAGAAAAGATCCAGATTCCTCTGACGTTAATAGGATTTTTTTTTTTTTTTTTAGTAGGTTTTAGTTCAGGTCTGTAGATTATTAATTATTAGAGGTGGACATAGCTTATAGATATGAAAAGTATTTATGTGCAAAAACACTGTTTCTGACTGAGGACTTTAGTGTGTCCCATCAATTAAAAAAAATATAAAATGTACATTACCAAGATATAGAAGTTGATATTCTCCAACTGTCCTTCATATTGTTTCACTATAATATATTTGTCAAAAAAACCATGGTGGTTTTATTACAGTTTCCCATTCTAATTTTCCTGTCTACTTTTCCCTGATCTGCTCTTTTGATTTGGGGTAAGCAACTTTATTCCAAAGATTAGTCAGCCTTTTCTGCTGAGCAGAGAAATATTGGGAGCTAGATTTGGATCCAATTCTATCCAAATACTGCATAGTTTGTTAAAAGCCTCTTAGTGAAACTGGTCAGAAGCCCTTCATGAACTCTTTCTTAGGTAGCAATTACTGTTATTGCTGTGTTGAAATGTAAAAAGTTTAGGAAAAAGTGTCAGAACTGATGCAGCTTGGGTGGGGGTGGGGGGGAAACAACAACGAAACATGGTGTTGGTGATAACATGCTTATGTAAGGCTTTAGAAAACCAGTATTTCAGTTCTTCATTTTGAAGTAACACTACTAGTGAAATTTGTATAAAGCAATTAAAAATGTCAAAGGATTAAGAAGGTCAAGGACTCTAGCTGTGAACCATTTGCATTGGCCTCTTCTGTCCTCTTCTCTAGAGAAATACACACTTCTGTTTTCAGTATCTCTTTACGTCTACCAGTTATTTAAGGAATTTCCTTTTCAGAGACCAGAGGAGTTTAGAAACTTGTAAGGTACACTGAGATCTCTAATGCCTCAGAATTTCATGATTTTGTTGTGGGTTTTTTTTGGTCAAACTCTTCTTGGCAAAGGCTTTCTGAAAAGACACAGAAAATAGTTACTGCTTAAGATGAGTGGCTGTAGGAAGTGGTGTAAACATGAAATACTGAAATTTGCCCCGTTCCTTCTCAGGCTAAACCGGGGGCTTCTGGGAGCTATTTCACTTTGGTTCTTTCCATTAACTGTGTAGCCTCACTGGAAGCGTAACACAGCATGCTTGTGTTTTAGATAGCAGACACAGAAACTGTGTCATCTAACTGCAACTTTGATAATGCTTTGATGTATTGCGTCTATAATGTATTTATCTCTGCTCAGTGCGTAATATAAAGAATAGCTTGAAGATGTGCATTTGTGTTTATTATAATTTTTTAAAGGCATTCACCAAAATGTTTTATGGCCAACGCTGTCACTAAAATTAGATCAGACAGTGATTTTCTTCTGTTAAGCTTTTCCTTAATGGGTTCTTTGTCTTCTTTTAACTGTATTAGGCATTACATATTGTATCACCATCTAATGCAATAGAGTTGTTCTCTGTGTTTACGTAGGACAAGGAAGTACTCCAAGGGAAATGAAAACATGTTCTTCAGGTTCTTTGGTCAAGGATAAAGACTTAAGCAGATCATTTTTATTAATAGGAAACACTTCTCATGCAAGACGGAAAATAATGAATTTATAAGGGAATAGTAAGGAACGCACGCTGCTTCCTAAAGAGACTTTCTTGGAGAGATCCTAACCACAAAACGTTAACTGTGGAAGAGCCAGCTTCCCACCTGTCCCAGGTCAGTGAGCTGGGGAGCAGGGGGAGCTCGCTGCACAGAGGTACCCCTCGGGGTCCTGTTACTTTATTCCTCCTGTACAGTTGTGCAGTGGCCTGGGGTTTCCATGACCTTCGGCAGGCTACAGCTCCTGGGGCCGACACGCGAAGTGAACGCGGTGGGGAATCCCCTCCAGCTCACCACTTGATTTCATTCCTGCAGGTGAGGCACAGGCAAGGCAGTCCCCGCCCTGACCCCGAGCCGCGCGATGCAATACCTGGCACTGGGACGCTTTCTAACAGGTCAGGGTTTTGCCGTTGGGTGGGGCTTTTCCCTCCCCTCAGCAAAACGGAAACCGAGGAGCGCCGCGCTCTCGCTGGCTCCCACCTGCTTGCGCGCTGATTCACGCAGGAGGACGGACCCGCAGCCCGCGCGCCGCGCCCACTGCCGCGTGCCTGCGCGGGGCGGGCAGGCGGCCCGGCCCCGCCCGCCGGGCTGCGGAGCCGCGCGCGGGCAGCGCCTGCCGGCGGGTCCGGCCGCCGCGGGGGCGGCGGTGGCTGCGCCGTGCGGTGGCGGTGGCTGCGCCCGCGCCCGCGCCGCTCGCTGCCGCGGGGCTTCCCTGGCAGACAGCGGAGGTAAATCGGAGGGCGTGTGCGTGGCTGTGAGGAGGCGAGGAGTTGTGAGGCTGTGAACTGCCCCAGAAGTTTGCTGGCAGGAACTGTTCTCTTTATTGGCAGAGTCTTCTGGCTCTTCTCAGAGGAATACCTTATTGCTTAAGATGAGTGGCTGTAGGAAGCGATGTAAGCGTGAAATACTGAAATTTGCCCAGTACCTTCTCAGGCTAATCACAGGTTCTCTTCACACAGGTAATGACTGTTTTTCTTTGTAGTCGAGCAGTGCAGCATGATAACGAGAAATTTGCCTAAGGCTAATACAGTGATGGCATTGTTTTATATTATAATTCCTTTCATCTTGTGAATAATAATAATAAAAAAGAAATCTGTGAACTATTTTGTGGCTGAGCATAATATATAGTCTTACGTTACAGCGTTTAGACAGTGTAACATTCTCTAAGCGTTTGCACACCTGAATCCAAATCGGAACGTGAGTGTACGTGCTTTCACCTGTCCACCTGGGTACATTAAAGGTAACGCAGAGTAATCACACGATGGTCATAAAGGATAAATCTCATGCTTTTTATTTTCACTGTTTCTTGAACTGATTTACTTTGACAAGCAGACTACGTTCTTTTTCTCAGAGGCTTGTTTTGGCTTATCTTAAGATGTAAATCAACTGCAAATTGTCAATGTGATGTTATGGTATCTTGCTGCAAACTTTAAATATCACTTGTGCTTTTTGCCCTTAAAGAATTTGAAACATAAATGGCTGTCAGATTTATTTAGGTAATTCTTTTTCTGTAACCTTGGACAAATTGTACAGTACCAGATAAGGTTTCTAAGCTAGACTGAACAAACAGTATAGTTCTCTTCTTCGCACTCTGGAAAATATACTTTTCTCACAATTCAGCATTTTCTGTGGCTATTCCCAACAGCTGACAAATATGATAGCTTATGTGATGTCATTTTGTATTGATAAAATATAATTGTGCTTCTTTCTAGACTTCAAATATTTTTTTTCCTTGGAAAAATCATCAAGCAGAGGTGCAAGTCCAGCATCAGCAGATAATAACCAATTATACTAACAGAATTATTGAGAATTAAAAGCCATTCATTTTACTACAAGTATTTTGAAAGTTTCTGCTGATGGTTTTTTTTGTTTGTTTTTTGTTTGTTTGTTGTTTGKTTTTTTTTTCAGTTTAGGCACTGATGGAAAGATTTGAAAGCAAGTTGACTCTTCAGTAATAATTTAAAGTATTGATGCATCCAATTTATCAGATTTGGGGTTATAATGCTCTAAAGATCATGGCATAAACATTGGCAACCAGTACTTTATAGGATGCTTGCAACTTGTGGAAATCTGATACAACTTTTCGGTAACTTTGAGTGTCTGGTAACATAGAATTTCCCTGACTTTATTTTCTGTACTATTCCTAGTCTATCGTGGTTTCTCTTTCGTGAATTGTATCAATTCAGATTTCTCTGAAATGCTGGCTTCTTGCTCCTGTGGGTTGCTATGGAAATTAAGTAATATACAATGCAAGAAGAAAGCTGTGTTACAAATGAACACCAATACTGCTTTTTCCCAAAGTCATCCAAGCTTTTCCTTTCCTATCTATCAAATGATGCACACTACATTATTGTTCAAGACAAGTGTTTGTATTGCAAGCTTTCTAAGCTCACAATTCAAAACCATTTTCAAGAATTGTTGTGGATACTGATTCTTATGTTACTACTAAAAGAAGTTCTTTCCTGTGTAATTAAGAAGCACACTTTCAATGCTAGATTACTACAAAGCCAAGTAGAGTGGTATGAAACATATTTCCTTAAAGGAAACAAGCAAGCAAAAAAACCCCACTCTTAGGAACTCTTAAGAACTGAGACACTTCCTATGAAATTTTCAGTTYGTTTTTCCTACAGGCAACAGTATCTTACTACTATTATTAGGTTAATAGACCTCGTCATGTTCAAATGATGTAACAAATAAGATCAATATAATGTGATAATTGAACTGCTAAGAGAGGTAGAGCTCCACTGTTCAGTTCTTGCATAGCCCAGTCTACTCATTAACCTCAACTGATGCAATGCCCGCTACTGTTCCCCCTGCAAAATCTAATGCATAATTCATTATGTTGATAATTAGTTGATAATTAATGAAGATGAATGAGGAAGCCTAGTTGAAAGTGTGAAAGTTATACTTTAATTTGTATATTAAAGATACTTCTGTTTCTATCTTGAGCATTCAGAAAATGTAGGATAGCTATCGGAAACAAAAATGTGTGCTTATTTAGCTTTTTACATGCAGGCAATCTGCTCACTCAAGTGACCAATTATTTTAAACATCTACATTTTGACTAAGGAGCACAATGGTGAATATAATTTAACTTCCTTGTTGATAAGATTTGGCCCCTGGTTTCTCTTTCAGGTGTTCTTTAATGTTTAAATTATACTTAATATTAAGTTGGAACTACACATTACTGAAAGCAGATGCACTGAATCTAATCCATTCCTCCTTTCTGTATGGGTAGGCATGTTGAATATATAATTAATCTACATCAATATAAATTGGTACAAGCTCTGCTGCGATTGGTGTGATTACACTGATTAGAAAACAAGAGAAAGTAAGCTAGGAGGGAGACTGGGTTTACTGGCTGTAGGCCCAGCTACCATTTACAGCACTACAGATCTGTTCTGTGGTGAAGCTCAGTATTTAAAATAAAAATTGTCTCATATAGCTGTCTGTGATAGTACATAAACATGGACTTTTGCTTAATATTCAACTCGGCTGTAACCAATATTAATGAAACAACCCCCTTGCTTGAAGGTAAATGCTGCATAAATCTTTACAATGGGTTTTAAGTGGCAATCTCTGCCTGAACACATCCAGATCTCTTCCAATTTTTTTTTTTTCACAGCATGTTACGATGATTGACAGTAAAGTGTAGTGAAATTTAGTGACAAGAAATAGTCTTTTAAACAAAGTTTTTTATTTTCCATAATTTCTGCTATATATTAAGTTTATGTGTTTCACAACTGAAACAGACTCCCTCAAATACTTGAAGATGGCATTTCTCAAACGTCATACCAATTCCTACTCTATTGCCTGCTGCCTCTCGAGGCGTGTTGGAAGTGCCCATTGTATGAAACATTGTCATAAAGAACTTAGCGCTGCAATTGAGGAGAATGTTTCAGTTTTCAGATGCAACGTGAATTTGTATATTATAAATAATGAGATAAATCATTGAGAGGTCAAGAAATAGATTGTAAATTATTTTGAAATGGAGAAAACATAATTTCAGAGCAATGGCTAGGAAGTTTTTYTTAACTGTCACAATTGATAAGAGTATGGGGATTAAAGAGATGATAGAAACAAAACTGTCATTGACTTCAGTGGTAAATTTTCATAAGTATGTCCTTTTCAGGCATGTTCATATTAAATGCCTGTCATAAAGGAGGCTAGGTTTTCCTGGACAGATTCAAATTCCCAGTGAGCATGTGCGTTTTCAAAGAAAGAAGGAAGAGGAAAACAACTCTGGCTGTGGAAATTGTACTCTTTCTCTAACAAACTCAAGTAATCTCACTCTTCAAGGCTTATGTAAATAAAGCTATGGATTGATTTTTATTTTTTTAATCTATAGATTGATGCCATTGGCGTAAAATAACACTGATCACAGGCTTGAGATTTTTCTTAGTTAAAAAAAAAAAATTATGTGAATGTGGGGTGTACTTTTTGATGGCACTTTCTCTTAGAAACCAGATTACCAGAAGGTAATCTTTAGTCTTTAATTTTGCCTGTTTGTGCACAGAAATATTTTGTAGCCTACTGCCAAGAGGAAGACATCATCTAAGCATAGACCTCTTTTCCCTGAAGGTGTGGGAGACACTAGCACAGGCATCCAGGGGCTCACAACACTACTCCTGTGACTGTTGCAGATCACCTGCCTACCAATGCCTAAAGTCCGAGTCTGTTTGAGACAGTTTATTATGAATGCTTTCCAAGGCTGCTCACTTTATTGGCATATAGATTTGTTAGATGTCCCCCTCCTGAACTTTGGAAATACAGGGTATATAAACACCTATTGGTTAGGCTGTCTGCCAGGGAAGGAGAAGATCTGTGTTGCTGATTGCTTAGCCTGAAGAGGATTGAGATGCCTCCTGCACATCCAAGGAGAATGTCCACACTTCCAAAATCCAGTAGTGTGGATAAGAGCTCTCTCCATTACTTAATCCATCATACAGCAAGACATGTAAACATCACAGGACCGGACAGAGGTGGTAACAGGGAGCCTAACTCTTTTCTGATGATTAGGGAATCCATCTGGGAGTGAGTAGACCTGAGGTTTAAACTCCACTCTGTGAACTTGCTCAGAGAGATCTGTAACTGTCCTAAGAGCAAGTATCATCATCACGCCACTTCTTGGTGTTCATCTTCAGCAGAGAGCATGTAAGAATAGGTCCCAACCACATGGAGATCCTAAATGGTTTGTTTTGGCTCTCTGTCATGGATAGATTGAAACATCCTGAAGGAGGTGTGTCATTTCATGACCCAGTTCAGGAAGAGAGGGAAATACTGAGACTGAATGTCCCACTAGACAGGTTTCCTGCCTCATTCCCTTTCCCTACCCCATTCTACCACAAAAAAATTCACAAGGCGTTTTTAAATTTCATTCTAGGTTCCAGTGCGTGGTGTGGATTCCATGGCTGTTATAATAAAAAGTTTCAACTCAAGACTTCAATTTTAGATGTGCATGTTGTGGATGCATTGAGAGAATGATTCTTAAAAAATCAGGGCGATATATTGAGATTTTTACTCTTGGAGTGATGCTTTCTACAGAAGTTAGCAGAAGACGGGATCTGGCTTTTGGGCTGTGAATGTGAAACTCTCAGCCTTACCAGGAATATATCTGGGTTGTCCCATTGTCAACTTTTTCAGTTATGYTGTGGAAAGTTTAAAAATGAATGCCTAAAAACCTAGAAATTAATTCAAGTATTTTACAAGAATGTAATAGTCTAGTTAGTGATAGTAGGTAAATACTCCAGAATAACTTTTTTCTTTACAGTTAAGAGGTTATATGAAAGAGAATATTGAGACTAATTAGCTCTTAATTCTTACATGTAATTATACTGCATTTTTCCTCTTTTTCTCTTCAGATTTAAAGCACAAAACTTAAAAACACTTCATATTTAATCTGTGCACAATCGTCTTAAATATGGCAAATGAAATTATTTCAACAACTGATTAAATCATTTTCCCAGTCTTAGGAAGAATTACTAGAGATGAAAAAGTATTGTACTTCTAATGCAAAAGAAAAAGTTTCTCCTTTAATAAAACTGATCCTAAAGTGAATTTAGTGTACGTTTCTCTGTGTAGTCACTTCTCCTGCATAGCTTTATGCTATGCATAAATGAGTGATGCTGAAAAACTGGATGGTTTAAATAGGTGTAGGAAACCACTGTCACTGTCTCTCAGATGGTGTCTTCAGACCTTGAAGTTGAATAACARTGAGGGAAATATTTCTGAATTATTAACATTAATTTTATTATTTCTGTTTTCTAGTAGTGTGTTTTCCTCCATGTTGTTTTGGCTGGTTAATTTTTGTTTGTGATAAGTCATAAAAACTACTCAGTGGAGCCAAAGATCTGGAATTACTGATTATTTAATGTGAATATTCATAAGACATTTTGCTTCCAGTTTCCKAAGTGGAAGACAGAATATTCTTATGAATTTGTAAAAGAAATCTGTAAAAGTGCCTTTTTTTTTTTTTTTTTATAGTTGGCAATATTCATGTAACAGCATTTTAAACTGCAGAGCAGGTAGTCTCTATACATGCTGCCAATTCTAATACGTGCTGTTTAATTAAGTAGGTTTGGAGGAACTTACTGATTTTAGCAGACAATCAGTGGAGGATGAAAAATCAGAGGGCTGCAACAGTTACAGTCCCCAGGCATCTGCCTGCCTTTGACACAAGTTGCTGCTAAGGACCTCTGAGCTGCTCGTCTGTCAAACCCTGCCCTGCTCCAGCTCCCAGCCAGGCAAGCGCAGGTACGTGGCTGCTGCCTCTGCACTGCTTCACTATGCTGCGCTGAAAGCTGGCTGGGCAGTTCAGACACTGATTAATGGGTTGATCAAACACCTTTTGTGCCAGCGATKTCTGATAGTTAGGTTGGCTGAGGAGTTTAAAAGCTCCAGTTCTCTAGTTCTAGTCTTTTGAATTTCTGAGCTTGAAAGTGAGAGGTGCTTCATGTCCTCAGCAAATAGAGCTGTGCTTTTGCTAAGATGCTTGGTGTGATACAATGTGGAAAAACAGATCCACATGGCCCTTTAGCATCTATCCCCAAACCTCCTTTACAGACTTTAGGAATTGTGGTTCTAAAGAAAGGGGCCTTTTTTTTTTTTTTTTTTTTTTTTTTTTTTTTTTTTTTTTTTTTTTTTTTTTTTTTTTTTTTTTAAAATATATGCTTCCTGACACAGTTTTTACTGAAATTGATATCATGAACTGAAAAGAATTATCAAATGAAACTTCCTTGCGTCTTTCCCCTTAGATGGGATTTCTAGCAAGAGAATATTTTTCATCACCAGGGCTTTGGCCTCTGAAAACTTCTTCAGGTAAACTGTGCAAGACTGACAACTGAATAAAAAACAAGCTTGGAAAACAGAAATGGGAATATGTGAAGCATTTGGTTAATGGATTTTGTAACAGGRTAAAGATTTAATAGAAAAGAAAAAAAATTACAAATAAAACCAAGTTGTTAAAATTCTGGTTCAGTTTTGATTTCATGTTTAATTGTGTTGATGTAACCTTCCCATGATGATTTTTGTGTTCACTTAGATTTATTAGCTTAATACGTGGCAAAGTAAATGAATGAGAAACTACACTCACTTGTTAAGGCCACCTCTGAGTCACAGGAATATTTTTGTATTTTCTGAAAGTGAAGATTAAAGGAAATTATGTAAGAACTGCAGCTACTCATGAGAAAGCATGAAAGGGAATAAATAATTCCCAGCTGCCCTTACAAAAGAAACAGAAGTGCAAAAATTACTTGCTGTACCGTCTCCAGTTGTACAAAGTAAAGTGGAAATAAGCCATCACCTTTACATAAGCAAAATGGTCTTTAAAGCAAGTTGTGCAATTGGATCTCTCTCAACAAAGCTGWGCAGCATGTGCTGAAGCATTTTAAGCATTTTCATTGAAACAAGGTCTACAAATGGTGATAGATGTCTGTGATCTATTAACCCACAGAGAGGCAATACAATTAGGTAATAGAAAATGGAAGTTTTTTACCTTTTCAGTAAAGTCTCTGCCTCTTTTATAATCTTTGCCTTCTGAGGTACTAGCAGAGGATTCTCACAAACCAGAAGCACCAGCAACTGTTGGTTAGATGATGGTCACTGAGCCCCATGCAAGTGAACTTGATGTTTCCTGGAACTGTTCCATGGATGTCCATGCACCAACTCAGAGACACTCCTGAAGTCAGCTAAGAAAATCAAGCTTTCTGTCAGTACTTTTAAATCTGCATCTCCCAAGCAAAGGAGATGGCAAATCAACAAATGTTCAGAAACTAGGATGAAACGTTAGAAGATGAACTGTTGTCAGTGCATATCTGGATGTTAATCTGCCCTTGTCTAATACAGGGATTAGATGCATTTAAGGGTCAGTTGCTCATCAGATATCTTTGAACAGGTTGGTTTGTTTTTTTTAAACTTTGTTAGGAGTGTGCAGTAGAAATGCCAATTTATCACAGTGAGTAATTAAGGTAATTCAACCCATATGTAATTCAAACCCTGTCTTTCAGCCCTCTGCTTAGTTCCCTTTCTTTTCCAAACCTTGTAATGAAAGCACGTGCAGACCCAGTGACCGAGGACCCCACCACTGTGCTAGCTCAGGGCATCCTGCTTTTTGCCAGAGCACCAAGAGCTGCAGCCATGGGTCTCACTGCTTGTTCTTTCAGCCCTTTCCAAACTTCTTCCCATACTGGCCGGTGCTGAGCGGTCATGGGCTCCTTCCTAAGCAGGAGACATGCTATGCTCATCCATCTCCATTCTTGTATAATTTCATGAGGTGATTTTAGTGCTGTGACTGCAAAGCTGTCTCTGCTCTAGGGTGAATTTGATTAAGTGGGAAAATGAGGCCTACCAAGCAGGCATTTCAATTGTGCTCTTGCTTTGGTCTCACAACAGAGCGGTCACAGTGCTGTTCCCTGCAGAGATGCATTGCTATGAGTTTAGAGTACACCGTGGCACGTCAGAAGTCTTTTGGTAAAGAATGACTTTAGCACTCAGGAGTATGCTACCAACTGAATAACCCTGGCTTTGTTCTCTCAATGTATTTATAAATTCTTGTTAAAAAGTGGCAGTGGACAGAAAGACAGCACTGGAGTTTTCTATGTGTTTTTTTTCCTGGCACTTTAAACTGTTCTGAACAGGGCAAAAGAGAAAAAAGCTTTTGCTTTGTCCTATTTAAGAAGAGGAATCTCTCTCACGCGAGACTCTGTTATATGAACCCCCTAAAAATGCTTCTGCATTTCTTTTCACTGATCTCATAATGAAACAATTTTCAAATGGTGATGCACTGATGTGTGTCCACTGCAATGAATTTTCATTTCTCAAATACTTCCTTGTAGCACAAAGAGAGGATTTTTTTTTTTTAAGAAATAGTACAGGGTAGACTCTTGAGAGAAGAGAATTTACAGCACTGTTTACTCTGCGTAAATCCATAAAAAAAATTGTGCTGCTTAATTACCCTGCAGTGTGTAATGAAGAGAGCACAGTGAAGAAACTTTACTTTAATGAGTTCTCAGCACCATCTCCCTGATGACATTTTAAAATTTTCCTTATCAGTTCTAATGTAACCATAGAATTTCTACCATCTTCTTCAGTTCTTTACTTTGATTTCATAGGATGAAATTCTGAAATACAGAGCCAAACTACAATAAAAGGACTTTGCTCATCATTAAACATCCAACAATGATGCTCATCTCCAGCCAGAGATGAAGTAGCAGTTACAGGTGACTGTCGGACAAAATCTATAAATAGAGGAAGAACAATGATTTGAAAGCTTTAGTCAAGGCTGCTTTGTTATTAYGGGGTTAATAGGGAACCTTAACAACCAGGGAAGATGAATTACCATTTCTGAATGCAGGTTAATAATGTTCCATTAACTTCTATTGAAAATACATGTAAAATAAAATGAGAAGTAGAATAAATTAAAAGAAAACAATAATCCAAAATATCAAAATAATCCTAAACAACATGAGACAAAGAGAGCAGATGAAAAGGATGTTTCCCTTTTTATGCAAATAGGATCTAAAATAAAATTATTTAAAAAGGAGCTTGTAGCTTGAAGATGTCATGAAAAAGCTAAAATATCAACATTCATGAGAAAACATGGGTTTCATATGTTTCCAAATGCTWTTTTTTTTGGTTTGTGTTGCTGAAATATTTCTTCTTCTGATACCAAATCAGTATTGTTCATCAACCTGACTAGTCATGGGGTGTTTTTGTTTTTGTTTTTTTTAAAATGGAAAAGAATTCCAGATTTAAGGTCTGCATCTCTGTTGCCTATGAGGTAGTTTGAACCTCTGAGGTTTCAGATATTTTTCATATACAGAGGTGCAATGTTCTCTCTCTATATATAATTGTATGAGTTCTAATGTGCAAGGGTGAAATCTTCCTCGTGTCCTGTTTAGAGAAAGAAGCCTCATTAGTTTCTTTGAAATTAATCAAGATTTCATCTGAAGTTTTGCATTGTACTTTATGCTTTCTCAATTTCCTGATTAGCATTGATAACTTTTGCTGGTGCAGTCTTGGTATTAGTCTACCTCAGAGAGAAATCGCTTTTGTGGAAGGATGTGGTGGATGCAGAAATGTTACAAAGTTGGATTTTGAGTAGGTTTCATACTACTAGTTGATTAGACGCCTAAATGTAAAATATCAGACACTGAGAGAAAAATACCTTAAACAAACAAATACACACACACCCCCCCCCAACTTAAATTTATTTTTTTATAAGTCCTATTGGCAAATCTATTAGTTGAATTTTGCCTGAGTCCTCTTATAATGTTGCTAGGATTTTTGGTTATTGCATGGTTGAGTACCTGGCTTTTTAAAACACCTTTTTTTTTTTGTTATCCTGAAGAAATAGAATCCCTCCTACAGGCTTTTTGTTTAGAAGTAGACTGTGCTATAGACAGTACTCTGAGACAAAAGATTTTTGAACTTACCAGCACTTAGCTTGAAATTCTGGAAAATGCTGAGAATGCCATAACTTAGTACGCTTAATGCTACTTTCTGCTTCAAGCTGGAGCAGATTATAAAGATTTCTTTTCTTCAATCCTAGCTATATACCTCTCATGCGCTGCAGCTGCAGACCTACTGTGAACTTCCGGCAATCACTCAGATCTTAAGTGATGTAATTAATTAGAAAATGTGTGATAATAAACCACTGCTAATCACTCACAAATTATAAATTTTCCCCTCTTAGAAAAGGGTCTGGATAGACTGCCTTTGCTTCCCCCAATTTGCATACCTCTCTGTTCCTTTAAGCAGTATCTGCAAAACTCAGTGTTGTGCAAAATGTTTCAACTTCAAATTTTATAATCCTGCATATGGCAGATTGAACATCACAGAAGACTGAAGCAGTAGTGAAAAATTTGCGTGGGTAGAAGGGTATCTTGAAGTAGGGGATGTAAAGGCAATACCCTAATCTTTAAACATATTCTCCTGAATATGTTTAAATGTTTCACTCAAATGTCCCATATTTTTAACACATTAACTCCATCATATAACCTATTTCAAAAAGTTTTTTTTCCAGATCCTTCCAAAAGAGTCGTCTTTGAAGTCTTAAGGTTTCTTGTGGTATGTTAATGGGAAAAGGACAGACAAAGTTACTATGCTGCATACCATTTCTTTTGAAAAGATTGTTTGAGGTTTTATTCTGTCATTCCAAATCTGAATCTTAATTATAATGAAAGATACAGTTCAACTTCTCTTACAAATGACACATTGAAAAGCATCCCATAGCCATCCTTAATGAACTCCCTTTGGAAGTCCTACGTTCTGTAACATTCTTGTAAGAGTCCAAACTACTGACATAATTTATAAAGATGATATTAAAACTTCAAGACACAGCACGTGACATTATGTTTAAAAATACTCTTAAAGGAACTCTTAGAAAGTTACCAAATTATGCACACACAATGTTAGGAAATGGCAGCATTAAGACTATCTCAGCCTCATGCGATATAATGCAGTTCTTAACTGTGCGTGTACTTTGCCTTGAACCATTGTACAGAGTAACTTGGAGCATAGAAGCAGTAAGGAGTAGAGTATACTTAGAGTAGAAATTTGGATGCAAACTGTAATAAATACTACCTTAGAGTACACAGACTGTTTTTTGTTGTTGAGTTTTTGTTCATTTTTAGGGACTTTCTATCGTAGACAGATTTTGTGCAATGATTCTCAAAGACAGTAAAATGGCAGATAAAAATCAATGTAGATTAACATGAAGTGCATGCTGGGCAAAATGAGCTTTATGTCTAAATGGATAGGTGGTGAGCTTACCCTTACCAGTCAGGAATGTAACCCTGGGGCTGATAAACCTGTGAAACTCCTTACTGAAGGGTGTTGTAAGTGCAAAAAGTTCTGCCTGAGTTCAGAGGGACAAGCTGGCCAAGCACTTGGAAAACAAATCTGTTGGCAGTCACTAACTAGATTAACTGTAGTATACGTAAGAAATCCCCTGAGATGAAAATAGTCCATGGCTAGGAAAGTGTTAGGGGAAAATACTCAATATGCTTGTCCTGCTTCTCCTCTTCTCTGGGCATACACTAATAGCTGCTGCTGAAAACAGTATATTGTGCTACATGGATCCTTAGTCTGAACCAATACAATCGTTTTTATGTCGAAATAAACTTCTCTGCAATTAGGATAATATCACTGCTTCAAAGGATGGTAGAGTATCGCAGTTTAACAGTTGTAACCACTGCCTCTTCCTAAAAAGTGTTCTCGACTAAATCATCTCTCCTGAGCCCCTTCCTCCAATCACCAGAAGTTTAAAACAGGCAGTTTGCATGGAGTTATAAACCAAATATGAAGTCAACTGAAACATTTTTTTCAGACAGTGTTTTACAGCCTAATTATAAGAATCATTGCCTGTGCTTTTTTAATATCTTGCGTTTGTTAGGCTTCACATATGGAATAGCCTTAGAATAAGTTCTAGGACCATTTTTTTTTTTTTTTTTTTTTTTTTCCCCCCCCCCCCTTATGTTAAAAAAATTTTTTTTTTTTTTTTTTTTTTTATTCCCCACCCCCCCTGAAGTGAAAATAATGCTCTTGCTCTGTTGTCATAGTGTTGGCTATGAATGAGAACATGAATGATTACGTTTGAAGACCTAATGCAAATCTACAACACTAGCCTTAAGTCTAAATACTTTCCTGCCCCCTCAGGCAATTGTACTCTTTAATGCCCTGAAAAGGGATTAGAAACTTACTGATGGAAGAAAAGATGATTATGTAACAGCTAAAGCAGGGATAACTAGGGAAGGCGGACTCATCCTATCAGTAGCAGTGTCAATAGATGATCATTCAAATGATGGCATTAAAACATATAATGAAAACCCCTGTATTTTTGGATCTGCTTCATAGTTTTATTTGTGGCTGTTAAGTGAAAGATGCAAGCTAGGAATAAAAATGAGAAACCCTGACAATCTCATTCACCCAAATATGACAATATATGCATATGCTTTTAGATGACTGCAGTAATAGCATGTAATTTAACTTTTAGTTTAATGAATGGCAGTCTCTTCAAAACTGGGATAACCACATGTTCATATTTAACAAACAGTCTGCAAGGGCTATCTTGAATGTGAACCTGCATTAACAAAAAATATTTTCCCCATTTAATAGTTTAATTTTTGAATTCTGTAAGAACATTAGAGAGAGATGATGACCAATTCAATACCATGTTTGGATATAAAGTAAATGGACAATCTGGAAAATGGCAGTAATGTGTTGCCTTGGAAATATCTGGGCACTGAACTATGTGCTAACAGCACTTCAGTCTTTAACTGGTTATTCTATGTGACTGGATTCAATACAGCCAAGTAGAAACAATAGAACTGATAAAACTTAACAGCGCTTTGTGGCCATGGCGAAAGMCAACCTTATGCCCTATTACACTGGCAGTCACCTGTTTATGTGCAATAACATAGTGACACCGGTCGTCACACACCACTATTCTCTTTCCCAGTACGGCGTGGTGGCCTTTACTTGCTTTAAGGTGTTTTCAAACTATATGTATTTTTAACGTTTATCGTTTCTGTGTATAACGCAATTCATTTAAATTCTACTTGCAGATTTTTACATGTCTCTGAATTTGTTTAGATGTTGACTAAATAGAGTGACACACTTAGTGTGACACCGAACTCCTAATTTGCCTCTTGTCTCTTCATAATGACAGCCTGTCAGGGAAGACAATGCAATTCACTTTAATACCTCTTTCAGTTCCAAAATTGAAATACTTATTTTGAAGTAATTGAAAAAAACCAAACCAACCAACAACTATTTGGAATTGAACTCCTGAACTTTCCACTGCAAAAAGCTGTCCAAATTAGATCAGTTGGTTCTCTAAACATTGACTAAGATACTACCTTTTAGATTCTGTTTTTTGAGTGCTAATTTACCTCTCTGTATTTTTAAATGAAGTCTGTAGCATGGTGCAAGTATGTGTACACTGTGACCTTTATGCGGGGATCACTCCACCAAAATACTGCAAAAAATTAAAGAAGATTTTATGTTCCAAACATCTTTTTAAAGCTACAGCAGGTATTCTTAGGGATCCTGTGTTCCTGTTACTACCCTTCAGTATTGAACTCTAATGTGTCATTAATTCTGTATTTGAAGTTCTATTCCAAATAATATTGATACCATAATTTTACAAATGAAGTTTTGTCATTACTGTGTCTTCAGAATACATCATCTGAAAATAAGCATATACAGTATTATTGGGGGTGGGGTGGGTGTGTGTCAAATAAGCTCTATGGCTTTTAAAACTGGTAATAATTTGATTTACCCTTTTGAACTTTTTATAGAGTGCCCATCTAGGCAATGTAATTAAATATAAATCAAAAGTGCCTGGGATAGGGGGAAAAAAGTCTGTTTTCATCAGCACCCATACTTCATTAATTTAGGAAATGGAATAAATCTGAAATGAGGTACTAAATTTTGTGTCTCCGTTAGTCTGCTTTTTATTGGCAGATCTGTTATTCTTTAGATCCCTTTTATGAGGTATGTGATTAAAATCAAACAGCATTTAGCATTTGTGATGTGCAGGCCTTTCTGTGTACAGCCATGGTAAACATCAGTWAATTTCAGGGAAAAATAAGTCACAGCTGATCATTTATATTTTATGTACGGTAATATTTGTAAAGGTCAGCAGAAGATAGATTCCTTAGTCAACTCTGAAAATAGGAATTAGGCTTTTATGTCATTTACTCCTCAAAAGTTTGTCTGTAGATTCTTCAGTCTAATGGCTACATTTCATTACGTTAGTTGGAGAAGAATTTCTTAAAAATCCCAGGTCCGATTTTCTCCTCAGCTGAGTCCCTTGGGACAAGGACATGACGTGAGGTGGGGGCTCTGGTTTCTGCAGCACTTGAGAGAGCAGAGTTGCTGGTCAAATTTGGTACCGACCACATTTGCACATCGGGTGCATCCACCTTGGAGCAAAAAAATTCAAGTTCATTTTTAATCAAGTAGAGTACATATAATAACTGCTAATGTTGATGATTTATATTATCCTGGATTATGGAAAAGTTATGATTTTTACATTTATAAAAATATATATTCAAAATATGTAAGTACACCCACTTTTAAACAAACTTTCTTCTTGTTCACCTACAAGTTCTAAATGTGCTCATATTCAGGCATCTCTCATGTCAGGTACGGTCAGTACTCTGTCTAATTCACTAGCAATGATGCCTCTGGAATCCTTGACAATAAAATCTGTAGAACTTTCTGTAGAAAATACATATGAAATTACTTAATTACTGTAAATGTGAGTCTAATGATTATATACATTTAGTCAGTTACCCCAAAATATCGTATGTTTGTTTCCAGACAAACAAATACTAAACACCAGTGATAAGCTGTTCTTGAATTGCTATACTGCAGCCTAACACAATTTTTGTAAACTTCTTCCATTGTCAGTTCAGGAAAAGAATTACAACATAAGAGAAATCTAAGGAACTGTCTTCATGTGCAGATTCAATTCAAATTAAGTAAAACTGCTACATTTCAGAAGAATCAGAACTGAAGTGACCTTATTTTAATTTAACATAATTCATTTCACAAGGAAATTAAACCAAAGTCTATTTTAATTCTGAATGAGAGGGTCTCAACAGAGACTGAATTAATTTTAACTAATTCTACCTTACTGATTAATTAATATTTAACTTTCCTGAGTAGCCTGTGTGCACAGCTCCTCAGGATCCCTGAAAAGGCAGCAGGGCTTTTTAGTGAGGACAGGGAAGATTTTTAATTTCTTCAATCAGCTAATAACTTTCAAAATTGCAACCAAAGAAAATTAGATGCAAATTAATGCCAAAGAGAAGGGAAAATATAAAATAAGACTTTAAGAAGAACCTACCTGAAGCAAAACAGTTGCACATACCGAGGAGTGTGAGGGTGAGGAGAGAAGATGAAGGGGCATATATGTACAGACACTGATGTTATTGTGTACCAGATTCATCCTTGGTATAAAGCCATTGGCAAATCTGTACCCGCGAAGTGTTTGGACCAAGAGAAATAGTTAGGGCACAGCATGGTGTCATGTCTTAACTCTCAGCACTTTGAAGCTGTAAGATTGAAGGCAAAATTATCAAACTCATGATTTTTCTAAAATACAGTGTAGAAATACTTATTCCTTCAAAAATGGACTGGTTTTTGAGTTCACAGAGTTACAGCAGTAACTAAAATCCAGGTCAGGGAAGACTAAGATGCTGATGGTGGCTGACAGTCGCTGCTCCCGTTCAGTTTGACGCATCTGTTACCCTGACTGCTGGTTTTGGAAATTTCATCACGATTCAGGCCCTCTCCCCCTCGCTGCACCCAGGTGAATCCAAGTGCCGCCACGTACCCAGTGCCCACGTTCACAGCGCTCTGAAACTTTAATGCTGAGTGACAGATGTGAATGGAAACAGAAGGGCATTCCTGCCCATGTGAAGACTTAMCAGATGAAGTGCTTGAAGCTCCTCAAATAACTGCTGTAGTCTATTGTGAGAAACTAATTGAATTGTATGTATTGCTTACAGGAAGTTCTGGACTGATCTATTAAATTACTTACCTGTTGTCTGTACAGTATCACACTGTGTCAGTAATTGAAATGTCATCCTGTTGAGACAGTGTAGGAATAAGGCCAGTTCTTTCACAACTAGTCTGCTGAAATGTTTTTAACGATCAAGTCATGCCATATAGCAAAAGATGTTCATTTTCATCAGGGAGAAAACTACCCTCCAATAAGTGATGGAATHCTCCTAAATATTCTTCTTGACACTATAAATAGGCAATTTGCTATGTGCCATCCCCCCCGCCTTTTTTTTTTTTTGAGTATGAATAATAGTTTATATTCTGTCTTACTGGGTAGAGTTCATCAGTGAGCAGAGAAGGAAAATACCATGTAATAACAGAAAACAGAGTATCTAGAATGTTCAGTGCTTTTATGTTGATTGTTTACTTCAACATAAGAAGGACGTTTATTTAAATACATGTATTTAAGCTTGTGATTTTAGCTGCATTGCTGCTGATCTAAGTGAGGAAATTTTAGATTTTCTTTCTATTACAGGTTACCCATACGGTAAATAGTACTGTCTCATTGTATGTATGGGTGTATGAACAAAAAAATAAATTTGTTCTAGACAGTTTTTTTACAACACTATTCTTTCCACGCAATGCAGTATCGTAGCTTGTATTCTGTACTACTAGTTTTTTACATGTAGTTAATCTGCATCAAATACTAGATTTGGAGTCCCACAGTACTATTGCAAAGTATTGCAACACAACTACGTAAAAATATCACCAAAGTGTACACCTGGAGATGAGACATTCCACGCTTAAATAGATTGAGTAAGGCACTGGGATGCTCTAACTACCTGTACACCTACCTGGAGGTGCGTTGGCCAACTTTAAAGTCTGACAGGGCAAAGGATAAGAGGCAGAAATGGTTGCACCACAGTGAATCAAACATGAAGTACAGATCATGGAGTGCCTATGGATCTAGGAGCTGTGAGAAGGGATGTGCAATGCTGGGGCTTTAGCAAGCTGGGCCATAGAGGAGCTGAATTTGAAGGAAAAAAGCCTTCAAACACATATAATTGTGTCTAGAGGGCATGGGAAAGGTGATGACTGGTGGAATATCTCATTAATATATCCTGCTTCATGTTTCTGCCCACTTAACATGCTGAAGCAGTATGGAAGACCCTCACTGCACTTACAGCTCCCTGCAGATTGAATATGGTATAGGAAGCGCTGCTGAAGGTCAGTAGTTAGGAGGCTAAGTAATGCTCAGCTTAGATTTTCTGAATTAGCTGAATTGTCTCTGTCCATTTAAGCATTGCTTATTTTGGCTCTTTCCAGTGGGATAGGTTTGAACTGGCAAAACTGATACTATATACTTAGATTTCAAATTATGTTTCCTGAAGTTCACACTGGTTTCTTCAGGTAGTGCAGGCACCTGTTTACATACAGTTAAGTGCTTTGTCTTTTGCTACTTTCTACTAAGTCCTTTTTAGGTCTACTAGTCCTTTTTAGCCTAGAGAATCCAGGATGTCTTGTACTTAAAAATGTACAAAACCTCTGTTTTAACAGTTCTGTATGCTTGCTCTTCAATTCTTTAATACTTTTGTAATCATTCTAAACGTTTTGTTTGCCTTTTTTTTAAAGTGCTGCTAAGCTAATGTTTTCTTAGATGTATGAATTACGAGAATAAGTTTCCATTTTTCAGTCCTCGTAGTCTGTAGTGAGTTCAGCCCCCTATGGGGTGAGATGAAGTTGGTTTTCCTACCTGCCTCATGTTAAATTGGCTATGTTGTTTCATCTGCCTGCTGTCTTTCATCACTTCATCTCCCAGTCACTCAGTTCCATGTGGTACTTCTGCAGTTCTTGCACTAACCCTTCACTGAATATCATAAACAGATTTTGCCAGCTTCATTATTCATTCTCTTTTTCTGAACACTCATGAATGTGTTGAACATCAGGAGCTTCAGCATTGACCCCACAGAGACTCCTCCATTGTAACCTTCCTCTGCTGTGATGTCTGACCAGTTATTTCTACTCCATTTCCTGCCTTTGTCGTTTTTATTTTTTTTAACCTATCTGTAAATCCTACTTAATAAGTCATCTTTTTGTTTTGCTGTTACATTGTCAAGAGTTGCAGCTAAGAGAGAGTGAAACTAACACATTAAAGATTGGCTGTCTCTTTAAAGTACTGAATCCAAATCAAGAGGTCATACACATCCTGAAGGAAACTGATGCCATGAGACCTACCTCGAGAGGTCAGGTTCTCCTTACATCCAGTCCGCTGCGTGCCACTCATTTGTTTAAATAAATTTAAAGCTCTTGATATTTTTTTAACCTTTTCTCTTTGCTTTCCACTGGAATAACAAGGTATTAAAATACATTACTAAGGCAGAGCCTATCTGTGTAAGCTACTGTGAATTTCTTCTAAACACAGTATGAGGAAAATATCATCTCTTGGTCCGATGCTTTAGGAGGCACAGTATGTCTTGCAAAGATTCTTCCATGGATGCTACTGGCAATCATAAAGATCTGTCATTCTAAAACAAGGCACGGTTGACTAGCTAGAATGCAAAACTATGATTTGAGATTTTTGTTGTTCCACCACCAATTCCCTGACAAGGACAAGTTATTTCAGCCTATGGGTAAGTAGATTGGAACTCTGGTGCCTACATTCTGCTGAAGTCCAAGAAAACATTGATAAAACTGCTGCCTGTGCTTTGGTCCTTTGCAGTCCTGGAGGAGAAGTCATTCTGGTAGAATTAAGTAGCTTGGTATCTGTCTTATGATGTAGGATTAAAGATTTAGCATCCCAGCACTGGAGTCCTGAAAAGTCCAACCAAGAAAATACGTCAAAGGCATACAAATGCATAAGTGCAGTAGCACATGACTCAATACAAAGCAAAGTTGCCAGGACAACTCTCTCTCAGAAGTGAACGATAAGCTACTTTTAATATAATTCTATAGCAGTCACAGCCTTTCCTCATCTCAGCCAGAGGCTGGAATACCTCTTCTCAGAAGGTCACCTTCCACATAGACTCTTCTTTTTACTACCCAGTTTGTTAACCTTCTCTTTTCTGAGGCAGTCTGTTGCATGGTATCCTGTCTCCTAGTGACACAAAAAAACATATCGAGGCTACTAAAAATTCATCACATGTAATTTGTTGTAATTTTTTTTCTCCTGACTGCCTCTCTAGGCTGAGAGCAGTAGCTGTTGGAAATTGAGTGCTTAAATTACATGGCAAACTATGATAAATTTCCAGGCGTAGAACTGTACCAACTAGTAAAGTAAACTACTCATTTTCATTTTAGTCTGTTGTAAAAATGCAATCAAACATCCTGAATCCCAGATGGATGTTTATAAAATTTAATTTGTTTCACTCTGTACTATGGAAAAAAAAAAAAAAAAAAAAAAAAAAAGGAATTACATGTCTTAAAAGTGAGTTATCTTTTTAAACTTACATTTAGGTCATTGGTTTTAGAAGATAATTTTTACTGGGGTTTGTATTTTTCTTTTAAAATTGTATTTTGAACAATTCCATTATACTGCATCATAATTTGAAAAATAAATTACAAGAAAAATAAGAAACTGTGAATAATTCTGCCCCTCCCTTAAGACTTTAACTAGTCAACTGTAGAACTGATGGTAAACTAGGGGTTATATTTTTTTTCAATTTTACAGTGCTGCTGACAAAAGGGCATCTACCTCTCACACTAATGCCTGTGAATGCTCCTTTGGTTTTCACTCGGTCACAAATGTCCTTCATGTTGCAGTAACTGTTATACTGCAGATTGGGATTCCAGAAGGCAAAGGTGCTTTGGCACTATAGGTACAGGGGAAAAGATGAAGTACATGGGCCCTAACTCAAGATGAGCATTGTGATGTTTTCCTTCCTATAGATATGCAGTACAAAACTGCAGTGGGAAAAACAATTCCAGGGGGATATTTTTACCCCCAAAGGCCATATATTCCCTTTTTTGTTTGTTTATTTTTCAGCATTCTTAGGAACATACGATTATGGCCTTGGTTTCTGTTGTATTTTTTTTCCTGTGTCAAGCTATGGAGTGACATTAAGATGACAGGTTGCTTTTACTCTCAAACGTCTAATTAGCAAGGACCAGATAAGAGAAATGTTTCCAAAAAACAAAGAATAGGCCCCCAAATGGATGTCAATTACTGATACACAAGGCATGTAAGCTGTCAAAACTGGTGATCACTTTTCTGTGTGATATCTCTTACGATGTACAACAAGGGTTTGTTCCCATAAACTCAGCTTCTTCATGCTATAGAAAAAAGTGGTTCAGTGATAGAGAATGGTGTAACTTGGTTTTCTTTTTTTTCCTCAACTTAGTGAATTAAAAGTTTATTTTCTTTTGTGCTAAATTATTTCTGCCTTCGTTAGGTAAATCTGTATTAGGAAGTTCAGACTAGAAAAAAAGCAAAGAATGTATATTTCAAGGCATACTTCGAATATTGCATTAGAAATGTCTCCAGCATGTTATAGGCCGTGGAAGTTGTTGTGTATTTACTGATGGGATACTTCAGTCTTGGGGTTTCTTTAATTATCTCATCAATTTCTCAAACTTTTTATTAAGGTTTTATTCCAATATATATTGGATTTTCTTGTGTAATACTGCTCTAAGTCAATGGGAGGAGAAAAATTAGATGCAAAGTACTCTCTCTTCAGATTTCCCTGCACCCAAATTCCAAGGATTTTGTAGCTGGCTCTTTATCTTCTTGAGATATCTAATAAATATCTCAAGTGTATATTTCATTTCTGCAGGTCCTGTGCTATCTATACCCTCAAAAGCTTATTTGCCTGCGCTAGACCTCCAGCCCCTGGTTACTACTCAGTTAAGAAACAGAACTGAACTAAGAATTTTTAAAAAATCGCAAGAAAAGTTTCAGAGTATATCCAAGCAGCCTGTTTTCAGAATGGACTTGAAGGACTCTGCTGAGGTATTGAGTATAGTAGAAAGATTCTGCTTTCACCCCAAAAATATCTTTTCTTAAAGAGATCGTTTGGTTTCCGCATTGTTTGTTTGKTTGGTTGGTTTTTTTGATGTTTAAATAGAAATAAAGGATTCAGTCCTTCACCCTTCTGCCCTTTGCTTCTGGGTGGTTTGGCTTCAGCAGCTCTCTGCCATATTCATTTGAGAGCTCTCTGTTACCTGAAAAACTCTTCACGTTTCTTACCCTTTTGTTCTCTTGCCCCTGCAATGCAAGCACTTATTGACTGAGTAAAAGGTTTGCTTTGCTTGTAACAGAGCAATGGCTATTTTTGTGTCTTCCCAGTTTGTTATTAGTCATATGTTAAATTCACATACTCCTTAGCTAGTGTCTGCAAACCATGAGTTTAATCTCCTGACTCTTCACTGCTTTTAACTTTCCTCTTGCTCCTATGGGCTTGTACAACTCTGACCACTTAAAATAAGTATCTTGTTTGCTTTCAGGTTGATGTCCCAACCAGTACTGTTCAATAGTCTGAGGTGGAATGACAATCATGCAGTGGCCCTCTTGTTAGAATCTTGCAGAATGATCCTTCTAAACGAAGTAATTTGGACATAACAGTGATGAAAGAAGGTGTGTATGAAGCATTAGCTAGGTCAAATTATGGTGTTTTATTGTAGAGGGTTGCTAAAATTGCTAGTTTTATTACTTTTTTTGTCTATTGCTGTTGAGTTTTGGCTTACAGGCTTTTTGACTTAATGGTAACCATGCATTTCTGCTTCAGGATCCGTTTTCTGCATTTTCGTATTCAGTACAAAGAGCATTTTCGTTCTGACAGCTTGATTGTGAGCTAAGGGACACTTTTTCCTTGACAAAAGTTTATTTGGGGTCTTCTACTGGTCTTTTTTTTGCCCTAAACCACAGTCTGATCTGTCGTCCAGAATTTATTTAACTCCTCAAATTTATGAAATTAACTCTGTGGACTTAGAAGAGGCACAGATAGACAAGTTGGTTACTTACTTATGCTCTTGTTTAGTTTGTATACTATATACTTTTCTCTGATAAAATCTTATGGCCCTCTCATGCTGAGCTAACTTGAAACTACAGGAGCCACCTAGTTTGGGATCAGCTCTTGTCAGTATGCTTCTTTGTTCCCACCGTGTGTTTTTAGGGGGGGAAAAAAAAAAAACGTTTCTGAACACTCTGCAGCTCTGTTCCCTGTATCTAGAGAAATTGCACTTCATTCTTTCATTTATGAGAAGCTTTTTTGTTTGCTTCATAAATTTCATTCTTGATACTAAATGCTATTTGGAAATCGCTCTGAGCCAAGCAGCCTTAGAATAGCCGCCTCCATTCTGTCTTTTGAGTGATCTGCACTGGGTGAAGCTCTGTAGAAGATGCTTCCAGGTGGTTATGTCAAATTTCTCAAAGATTGGTTGCCCTGCTTTTTTCTATCCCTTAATTTACAAGCCATCCTCGTTTAGCTTTCTGAAAAGCCTGGTGTAAACAACTGGTCTTTTTGTGAATGCTTTGAAAGTCAACAGRCTTGGGCTTTCTGCCAGTTTTTAATTGAGGCCAATTACTCCTCTGAGTTTTGGGTGAAGAAACTTGCTTCTCTTGATAAAAAGCAAGATAGAGAGAATGCATTAGGGCTTCTAGCTGCTTTCAAAGCAGAAAGGTCGATAAAAGTGCTTTGGCAGTGGCTGTCCTGTCATGCAAAGTGTGGAAGGAAATCTACATGAAAGGCGTGAAGGCAGAAGAGAATAAAAAAGTATACTGGGTGGGAAACAGCTCTGAAGGATTTAAGTAAATTTGAGTAAAATAGAATACAGATTTTCGTTCCTACTGCCACCTGAAACAGGAGTTTCTTTTTGCATCATATTTTCTGTTTGAAAATTTCAGAGAATAAATGTTGCCTACCCTTTGTTCTAGAAAACAAAGTGCACTTCTGGCTTCATAGACTGGGTGTTTCTACAGAGTCCTAGGAATAAAGAAACTGTATTTCATTTAACAGCATCTCAGGGAAAGTGTCAGGTTGTCTTCTGGATGTGATAAAATATAACAGAGTTATTCCTGCCTGTGTCAAGAAATTGTTGTCTGTAGCTCAGTTCAGCAACGAGAGAACTGTCTGGTTCTGCTACCTTGAGGACGCTTAGTGTCCTTGCTGTTGAGAGATCCCCAGTATTAATACAATAATTTTATCAGGAGAAAATACTTTTCTTACAAAACTAGCTAACCCTACACAGAATCGTATCATATCAAGACAATGATTGTCATATAAAATTGAATATGGGACTCAGCAACAGTAGTTTTACAATCATATAAGACTGTGGGATTTAAGGGAAAAAACTAAAACTGGGAACAAAATATTTCTAAGTAATTTTCTGTAATAAGGCAGAGTAGTGTAAATCCACAGAAAAGGTGCCAAAGTTTCTGTGACCTCCTCATGGTTATTGGTGTCTAATGGTTTATTATTTAATTAATTGTCTCAGTATTTAACTAACATTTTATTACTAAGATATTCATTTTTGCATGGAATTTTCTTTTAACTGATCTGAAATCCAAATGAACGAACAATCAAAAAGAGAAGTCTACAATAAACTACAAAATTGCTATTTGCCTAGTGTTTAAACAGAGCTTCCTGGATGAGGGAAATCCCTGGGAAAATCCAGAATAATTCTCAATTTTTTTCACAATGTTTCACAATCTCTGCTAAATTAGAACTTTAAGTAGCTTTAATGCTACTTACTTTAACCCAAATTTACATTTTTTGGAAAACAGACACCTTAATTTGTCAAGGTATCTTCTACACTCCATGGAAGTCCACAGAGGTTGTTATGGTTAATGAGGGCACCATTTGAGGCATTCAGTTAATTGAGTAGATGTTGTGGTTATTTCTATATGGTGAACTGTACATCTGTTCCAAAGTGCTAGCAATCTGTCATTATAAGAATAACCTGAATTAGCATATCCTTTCACTTCGAGGTTACTGTTGCTTTTTCAAACTTTTCTTTCACTTACATACCTTTTTCCCCGCTGAATCTTTGCTTCCCTTATGCCATTTGGACCTATGCCATTTGCCTGCTTAGCCTTCCGAACTAATATATACATTAATCAACAGTGCTGCAAGGGAACTTAATTGCATCTAGAAGTGATGACATTGGTTCTGGTTGTACAGTATAGTTTAAGAATAACTCAAGCTTTGACCATCACTGCTGTAAAGCTAGTGCTTGATACTACCACATAGCGTATTTTTGAATGGATTGGCACAGGATTCATTTGTTCTGTCTGAGCCATCAAAACATAGTCATGCAGAAGCAAGCGTAGGATGAAGATTTGAGACAGCTGTGGTACTCTGTTCAAGTGTAACTTCATGTTCAGCTAGTACAGAAAAAATACAATTCTCCTGTATTATGTTATTTCTTAGAACTATGACTATCATTCTCCTTATTTCCTCAGGAATGTTGAACTACTTGGTAAGGGATATTATGGTGTCTTTAAGAAGGGGCTTAAAATAGTTATGATGATTTTTGACAGTAAACTTACCTGTTTATTCCATGTTTGGTTTTTTCCATAAAATCTTTCCAGTGACATTTCCTTATTTCTCACTTGAGATCTAGAGAAGGAGAGAGCAAGGGTTGCAGGAAAATGTCTGGAAGCATTTAGCTACTAGCCAGAAAATACAATTTCTTATATATTTTAAGAAAAAAAGACTTTCTTTGAGAAATAGACTTTTGAGTATCCTAGACAATAATTTTCAGTTTGAGCATACGTTACAAAATGCATCACAAATTACTTCAACCACAACCTGCAAGTACAAGACTAATACAAGTAAGTTATAGTATGTCGTAAGGTAAAACCTGTAAGTCTGACAAAGATGGTGAATATGACATCATAAAAAAGTTTGACGGAAAAATATGAAGAGGGTCCTGAAGCTCCAGGCTTGTAAGTAAATAGTATCAGTTTTGAAGTGAAAGAATAGGAATTATATGCCAAGGAGAACAGATGGCTCTTCATGTTGACCTGAAAAATGTCAGGGAACTGTGAAAGAAGAATCTATGGCTTGTTTTGGAGAGACGGAAAAGGACAACATATTTTCAGAAGCATGGGAAACAATGAGGCTAATAAGGTCTGATAGCAAAAAGCACAAGCAAGTGGATAATTGAGTATAATCCCTGGGTGAATCTCTAAATATAATGGGCTTGTTGCACTATTTTTTATGCAGAAAGAAAATTCCAAGGTAGAAAGTGTTCTAGTTATGAATTAACAGATGTCCTATGAATTTTCATTAGACTGCACTGAAGGAACATCCAGGAGAACAAGGATTTATTAAGATTAAGGAAAACAGAAAATTTTGGTCCTGCCCTGAAGTTATATAAGTGCATCTTATCTGAAGAAAAGTGCCATTCAAGAATGAAGTCAGAAAGTACATGGGAAGGTGTCCTGTGTTCAATGGGGAAGCAAGAACTAAGCGCTAATAAATTTGTGAGGCAAATTGTGACCCTGTGGTTGAATGGTTACTTTGCAGGCTAGAATAGAATAGTAAGTAGGGCTCTGAAGGATGGCCAAACTTGTGCATTGCAATNTTTTTTTTTTTTTTTTTTTTTTTTTTTGGAAGACTGCCTTGGTAAACTGCAGCAGATGATTTACAGTGAGCCCCATCATTTTGTGAACTGATCTTTGAGAATGTAAAAACCACATAGGAACAGACTCTCAGGCATTTTGTTTTGTTACTGCTACTTCCACTGCTGTGTTTTCAGGTTTCTGTCCAGGTTCTGGCTGCTCACTGGGTGTTGTATATACTATTGATTAACAAGTAAAATAATTTGTCTTCATTGCTCCTGAGTGAAATTAACTTGCATTTTCATAAGCAAAAATTTTCTCTCTGTATCCTTCCAATATTAAATATTGTGTATTAAGAATAGATACACCATTTAAACCTTCCTAATAAATTAAGCATCCTAATACATCCTAGTTGAGGTAGGTAAACAGTTAATGCCATGACTCTGTGAACAGGAAAAATTCAGTAAATACTAGGAGAAATTGCAAGCAATAGCCAGGTTTCCTGGGGCAGATCTCAGGTCTGTAAGGGATAAAAGATGATTTTACCTCCATGTCCCAATTCCAGGTCGGTTTAAAAGTAAAGTTTGGTTTTAAAGTCAAGAATTGCTCAACATCTACTTCTTTTCCAGCATTCATAATCTTTGAATACTCTAGGGCACTCTCCATATACTGCTGTTTCTTTTTTCCCCTTCAGCAGAGGGTACAGTTATGATGGATGTGAATCTATGCAGTAACTCTGGAGGGGATCTTAGGGCACGGGTGCTTGGCTTTGGTTGCCAGCCAGGAGTCTGGGTGAGTTCTGCTGGAGGCTGTAGATAAGAGCAGGTTCAGAGAGACCCAGCCTCCACGGAGATGCTTGCTGCTATTAGCCAATCTCCTCAGTGCTGAGTTCAGTTGGATTAAAAACCTGTGCTCCTCAAGTGCTGGGGAAAGAAGCTTCTTGAAAGAAGACTGTTACTTTACTTGCAGAGTTTTCCTTCCCCTAATCACTACCGATGGCTGCTTTGATGAGGGACATGGAGAAGATCGTTTGCTCTTTCTAACTGCAGTTATATAAATACAGTCTTTAATTTTCAGCCTCTCTGATTTTCTCTTAATCAATCTTTAATGGAAAATTAAGTTTACTTCTTATGTGCCTACATTCTTCTCTGCAGAGCCTTTATTTTAAAATATATACCATAAAGCACAGTGAACGAATGGCTCTGTAATACGGGCTAATACTCTTTGCGCTCATTTAAATTTTCCTCTATAGTCTCATTTGTACTATGCAAAATAGGGCAGGGGGACCATATGTCATGAAGATAGACCTGTCAGAGCAACTCAAAGATCTCCTTTTAGGGGAAAAAAAAAACCCTGCTGTTAAAGTAATAGATATGCAAAGCCCTGTAAAGTGGTTTTACAGAAATTGCTATAGTTCAGTCAGGCCTAGTTTTTCTGTATTTAGACTATTTCTATATAGCTGTAGCTTGTATGTAGGATATTTTTGTAATGAAGTTTGTTTTTTTTTCTTTTCCTTTTTTTTCCTTCCCCTTTAAGGATTCTAGTTTTACTCTTTTAGCTGGTGAAATGGAGTAATGTCAGAAAGTAGCAGCTCAACTTTCCATTTTCTTGGACCTTGTATTGCCCTCTATTAGTATATGGCACAGTACAGCCAAGTAACTGTCTTCACTTTTTTATCCTTAAAGAAGTTAAATTAAATAATAGGGCGTAAATATCAGGCAGTATGTGTGTTTGTATTTATATTGTCCAGCAATTTCTTTTGGAGTGAATTATTTGAAGTGTTGTTCTCCTTTTGAACTCAACTATCTGTTTCAAACTTACATGCATTAGGTCTAGTAGTGCAATAAAGGCTGTATATTCTGGCCTTTTAAGTTTTTCTCTTCCTTGCATGTATGGCTGCCGCTTGGCATCAGAAAACTAGAAACAGCTTTGCATTTTTACATGCAATTGTTCTGTAAGCAACTTTACTTTTCTCTGCTTGAGAAGGGAGGGTGATCAACTTGCAGCATGTTGATGGCACATTCACAGTTTGTGGCCAGCTCGTGCTTTTGTGGCTGGAGTTATGTGGTTCATAACTGTTGTTCTAGCAGATTTGTCATGGCAGGCTTTTTACTCTTATAGCATGTAAGACCAAAATACAAATACACATGTGTATGCACACACACGCTAACACAAATCTCAGAACAATATATATTAGCATTTTGTGCCTGTAAAAGACAAACTACCATTTTTTTTCTTATTCTTATAGAAAAGGCCAAAACAATTTCAGCAGATTTTTCTTGATCTCTGTGTGAAAAGTATTGAAAAATGCTGCCCTGTGCTTTCATGTTTTCTTTTTTTTTCTTGAATCGATTATGGCTTGAACTGCTAACTGCTGACAATATAATTCTTATAAATGCACTCCCTTCCACCTTTGGTCTGCTGAGGTTGGAGGAAGAGTTCTAGAAGAGCATACCTCACAAAAACAATAATTTCCATCAAGCTAAGAAACTTTTGGGTAGGGTTTGTTTGTTTGTTTTGGGTTTTTTACTTTTTCTTTTTTTTTAAAGGCACTGTGGCACTTTGTCCTTTCTAGACTTTTCCTAGAAAAACATGAGGAACTATCCTTCTCATTTTCTTCTCTAGGAGGTTTGTTTTAATTCATAAGGAAAAAGAAACCTGAGGGTCAACTAAGGCAATATTTTGGCCTTTCTGATGTTTAGTTGGTTAGCAGATGAAGACCTACAGAATTTGTCTCCTCCTTGGACCTTCTGAGGTAAGATTACTGTGTTCCTTGGAGCAGAAAACATGACTTACTCAAAAATTTACAAGCCACAGTTTTGGTTTTTTTTTTTTCACATCAGTGACTTTTAACATGACTTTTTCTGAGTCCTGTTTTGGCAGCCACTTTGTCCGTGGTGAATCCTCTCATAAACTGTAAGATCAGGTCTACTAATTACTCAGCAGTCACTTTTCAAAAAGCACATTATTCTTGTCTGAAYTAATATAAAAAATTCTGTCTTATTTATCCTTTAGTAGTATTATTTCTGAATCTCAGTCATGCTGCACTAGGGAACGTGTGTGTGTGTCTCTATAGCCATACAGACAGATGCAACATTTTATACATTGAACATTTTACATCTGTAAAATTTGCTGGTAAGATAATCAAGCACAGATGCTGTAATAGAAAATATCCTGTGAAATGACTTCTTGAATCCTTCTCTCACATTTAACAGCTGGTTTGGCAGCAATACTGATTTCTCCTCGCTAGAACTCCCAGAAAGCTCTGTTAAGAGGAACAGAAACAATGTGCAATACCCAAGTTAGGATAAGAATCACTTCACAGGAGTTAAAATGACAGCATCTGCTAGATGAATGCTTGCAAAAGAAAACTGCAGAACCCCCTTGAGCCAATTTTGATTGGGAAATGTAGATTAGTTTTGCATGAATGGACTTATTTTTCAAACTAGCAGGATATTTTTTGTTTATGGAAGTTGCAAGTGTCACTGAGGATTATCCAAGTCTAGCAAGTATAAGATAATAGTATTAATGATTACATTTTTAAATCCTCTGATAATTTCAGTCACTTCTCAGAGCATTTAACATTTCATAGACTTTGCAATGCATGCTTCTGAGTAATATTAAAGGCTACATCTACAGGAATGAGGCAATTGCACTGTTTTCACTGTGGCCAAGTTTTCACCTCCAATGAGACTTGATTTCCACAAATGGGTCACTTTGCATCTCTCTTTTCATTATGGGCATAGTATTTCCCTCAAGATTTCAGAACTGTGTCATCCTTAATCACTCCACTGATCTCGTGCGACTTAACACAAGGGGCAAAATTTACACCTGCTATCTAGGAGGCTGGAGATACCTAAGAGTTTTTATGATATACGCATATGTCCTGTTAACACTTGAAAATATTCAGCCAAGTAGGCTGCTTGGTTGCTTTAGGCTATTTCATTCCAAGTATAAATTTGAGTAGTCTTTGTACAGAAAGTTTGATGCTATCTCAGATACAAACTAGTATTCAAGACCTACAGATCTCTGCTGAGCTGGTGAAAAGAACAATTCAGCCTTCTGGGAAGGAATCAGCCCTGATGCCTTTCTGCAATGAGGAGGATCCAGTGACCTCCCTCTGCCTCTCTGGGGTGGAAAGTGTGCTGTCGTGGCTCTGTCCTGGTGTTACAAGCACAGAGGATACTCTCCTCTTTGCTCTCCACTTGACTTTCAGCTTTGCTCTTAGTTCTTTTTTCCTAACTCAGCTGAAACAGGATTTGTTTATCATCTTGACTTGAAGACATTTTTCTTCTTTGTCCATCTAKTGATCAGCATGGTCTAAAACAGAAAATGTCCTTTTTGCTGCAGTTAGTCATCTCAGCATGATACCTACCGCATTTGCTGTGCCCTGTCAAGATCTGGTAGGACTCAGGACAACCTCTCAGAGAGTACTGAGAAAGGAGACTCAAAKTCCCCTGGTTTCTCCTGTTCTTGGCATCTCCTAAGGATCTTTAGAATGCCCTTCCATCTTCACATATAGCTAGTCCACACACACTTCCCAGTGTCAGAATTATATGTTATAGGTGATTTAACTGAGCTGAWTTTCCAGCAATGGAAGAAGAGGTTGAGAGGGTTAGAGAGCTTTCAAAGGGTAAAAAAGCTAGGGGTGGAAAAAGAGTTATAAAGCAACAGTAGCAAAACAGCACCAGATGCTGAAACTGGTAAGGACAGAAATATACAAGAAAAAAAAAATGTAGAAAGAAATAAAAGTGGAGAAAGCAAACAATGTAGAAAAGGTGATCCAGTCTGATTTTTCAGATAAAAAATCTCAAACTTGCACTTTTTTTGCTGTTGTATGACTGTGCCCAGAAATCCACATTTTTAGAGACTTGGCCCTTCATACTGAAGAATGCTCTTTTCCATTTGAACTGTTGTGTCTATTTTAATAAGTAGTGCAGGTGAACAGATTAGTTGTTATTTGGTCATTCACCTGGGCTCATGGGTTGAAATTTTCACTGGTTTTCACTTTTATGTAAAGGCTTATCATAGCAAAACTTCCTACACAGTTACAGCAGCCTCTTCTATCTAGTACTGCAGGGTGTGCTTTCTGCGCCCCCATTAATAACTTTCTGCACATGCTGGAGTTAAAAGTCAAAAGAATTTTTGAAGTAAAAAGCAATGCTGAAATCAKAAAAACTTGGAATAACTATTATCTTCAAACCTTTGTTGCAAATATGGCCCTTTACTTTTAAGAGGATAATAATATGTCTCCTTGGGTTTTCAGGCTAATCATAAGACCTATGTGGGTTATATAAGCTTTCTTGAGAGACCTAATAATCCATGGGAGACAACTGCCTGTTGAGATTAATCCATTTTTATTTTTTTGTAAAGCATAAAAATATGAGGCTTTTCCTTTTAAGTCTTAGAGTTAGATGTAGGATGCATTGAAAAAGCTCTTGTATTTTTTTTCTCCTGCAAAGTTGAAAAAGACATTTGCAATTATGGTAATGTGCTCTGGATGGGCTTTTTTTGGGGGAGTGAGAGTGGAAATACTAGATTACATACACTTATACCTGCTTGATTACAGATAAAAATAGTTTCTCCTACTGATAAACTGTTTCATCACACAGCAGTGTCTGCTGGTGCACGTTTTCAAGCTATTAGATATTCAGAAGTCCATGAACCTCACTTCAGGATCGGTTTCCTCACTGACATGCACCTTGTGAATGTAGGTAGATAGAAAATAGTATTCCTAGATCCACCACAAACAAATGCCTCTCGTTTGTTTTTCCCTTCATGGGAAAGTCTTGATCGCATTCAGAATTATGGTAGCAAAATCATCTGCAACCAAGATTTAGAAATAATTCATCTGTCAGTTTGTTTTCCTATTACATTTTTGTGTAATTGTCCTAGGCTTTCATTTTGAATACATCTGGTTCAGCCCTTTCACTATGCTAAACTAGGCTTTTCTTATTGATATAGGAGATGTCAGTGTATATATTGCCCTACTTTCAAAGAAATGATGCTTTCTGCCAATAGGCATCATGCAGGAGGCGTCTCATATTTTATATGTAATGAAAAAAATCTTTTTCAGTGTCCRAGATGTCTAAGAAAGGATGGTGAATACCCTTGAAGGATGTTTTCAAAATACTGTGTTAACTGCTTAGAAGTTGATACCTTCAGTGTATTGCCGTCCTAGGAGTGCTCCCACAGTAAATCTACAGATTGTCAAAGTAATTTTGGTTTAGATGTTAGTACATTTGGTCAGATGGCATTTTTTAATAAGTTGATCAATTAGTTGATGGTTTGCAGGTACCAAAACACCAAGTATGGATCTGGATTTAGGATATTTCACACTAGTATCTTCAGGAACAGTAATAGGAACAGTACATTTTGTTGGATAATTCTGATTTTATTTTATTCTTTCATTCTGTTGGGATTTGTACTAGTAGAGGAATTTATATGGCTAGTGAGTGTTGAGTTCTTCAAATTCTTTCTTGTGGAAACATTGGATTATTTTCCCTTGTGGGGTTTAGCTCTTGGACAGCACAATACAATCATATGTTTGTTATGGAGGGAAAATCTAGGCTTTTATCTAACTTTCCAAGTATATTTGAATTTAATGTAATTCTACACCCTTGGTCCACCTGAGACTTTTTATGTGAAATCCTGTTTTGACTGCATGAGGGATTCCATGAATACAGTCGTATATTCCATTCTCTGCACTTAATCTGATGGCTGTATTTTAGTAAGTATCTCCTTATCACTGTTTGTCTGACATAAGAAATAACTATCTCAATGAAAGCAAAACAGCTTAAATGAACTGATTGCAGAAAATATTGAAACTACTGAGCAAAAACTTCAGGATGACTCTTAACCTAGAGGACAGTTTTGAGGACATATTTAAATTTGGCATTTTAAAATGAGATCAGTAATTAGTTTACAAGGCCAATGATGCTAAGTAGAAACTACAGTATAACCTTGCCACTTGAAATTGTTTATGAAGCTGTCTAGATGTGAAAGTTAATCTAGGAGTGTTCTGGAATTAATTCATTGCTATTATAGCAAGTGAAGGGTGCAGGTTTGGGTGCTGTAGTCAGTGCAATCGGCTGAATTTCCTGAAGGAGAGGGCAGGGTTGAAATGCGGAGAGACTCTAAATGGCTTATTAAGAGAGTGGAGTCACCAGTCACTTTAGAGGAGGTAGGGAGAGTAGGAGGGCTCCAGTATTTTCCCCAGAAGTAAGGGGGAAAGTGTTTTAGTTGGTCAAACTCCCCATTCACAGTGATGCCATCTTAACATTACATACTACCTTCCCAGTTGCATAACTTTGGTTCCCTTGGGGTGTGTTTCACAGGACCCAGCCAGTTTTATTTGTAGTACTGGTGGTATTTTAGAATCCTGGCATCATGCTAAGTGTGGGTGGGGAGTTAGGAACTTCCATACTTTGTAGATGTTGGATTTTAGTTGCCACTAGAGTAATTTCATTTTGGTTTTTTTCCCCTGAGACTCCTTTCTGTGCAACCCCCTCGCAACATACCTCATTCCCCCTCAATTTTTGTTTCTAAATCCAGATTAATATCTTAAAGGTTTGAAAGTATCATGAAGAGAAAATGTTTTTCTATGGGAGAGTCATAGTTTTCTTTAAGGCAAAGGAAAAAGGAGCTAAACATACTGAAGTTACTCAACTTTTGCACACTAATCATGTGTTGTAAGAAATTATGAATCACAAAAATTGTGATATAATCTTGCAATCAGACCTGGTTTTGGCTTCTTTTTGGAGGATTTTATATGCTCCAGGACATATTTTCTCATGCCACAGCAGTCTTTGTCAGCTTTTCTACGCCAGCTGCTATCATAACAGCAAACCACCCCAAAAGTAGATGCAAGTGAATGGCTCCCCCAGAGGCACATTCATCTAACAAAACAGATGGCAGTAAACTGGAGGGTAATGTCCTTCAGGGATATCAAACGTCTTGCATTCAGAGAAGGACCGTTCTCTGCGGAGCAAAAGCCTGCGTCGTGAATATAACCCTACTCTGGTTTGTATTTACGCACCAGCTAGCTCTTTAGTTTTTGAATGTTTCAGTTTTCATTATATTTATTTTCCAACATGCCAAATGTTCTGTGATTCATACTGACATTTTCAACTTACAAAATCAATTCAGACAAACTGGATTAGATAATAGCAGTTACTGAAGAGAAGGAATAAAATTTAATTAAGGTCTGAAATTTAAATCAATGGTAAAGACAGGAACCCACCAACAAAACCAGCCATGGGTTTGGATCTGACCTTGCATGTACCTTTCTACAGAGAGAAAAATGTGTGTGTGTGAATGTTGGGCAGTAGTTGTCTAGACACAATTAATTAATTAATCCTCATATTTTTTCTCCTCTAGGAGCTCCACCACTTTTATTAAAGTATACGTATAGAAAGGAAATAATAAAGCCTCTGTAATTCATTTTCTCTTAGTCTAATGCTGTATACACTATACCTCTTTCCTCACTCCATTTTCTTGCAGATCTTTMAGATTTGTGCAGCAATGTGTATAACATTAGTGCCAGTTTTGCTTTGTAAAAATGATTTTAAAGTTTTGCTTTGTAAAAAATCACTTAAAAGTACTAATAAATCTTCTTCCCCTCAGGAAATGTTCTGGCTTATTTCTTAAACAGACTCAGTTTCTCAAATATCCTTTAGAAAGTTTTAAAGGACGCATGCAAAGAAGCAGATGGAAATCACTAAACTGAAGCAAATTGAATGTTAAAACCAGACTCCAAGTAGCCTTTGAAATGACTTACCCTCTTCTACTGTGTGTTCCCTTCACTACACAGTGACCTCCAGCACTTTCCTATTTTTAGAAGGAACCTAAGTGTGGTTTTAAGATAACGCTGTTTTATTTGCACTTTGAAACATATTAAACAGAACCAAGATTTGCAAGACACAGGCTAATGTTGGATCTCATCTACAATGCAAAAAAGAAACAGGTTTTAGCAACTGCAGTATGACCATGTTCTTACACCATTTTTTTGGCAAGGAGGTATTTATAGTTTCGACATGCCCTTAGTTTTTGCACGGAAGATAACATTTTATGCAGCTCCACTGGATACAGTGAAATTAGATCAGGCCCAAAAAGTTTGTATGAAAGTTTAGCAGTTTGGTAGTGTTGATACCCTGTGATTACCTGAACAACATTGCAGGCTGTAAAAGGGAGTGAGAGAGGCAGAATAATTTCATTTATGTGAATGCAGTAAAATGGATTAAGATCTCCTGGTGTCACGTCCCGCCTGTGCGGGAGAGGTGACTCAGATTCRCAAATTCCYTCAGWATGGATTAAGGTGAAACGACACTCAAGGTCTGTACATAAGCAAAGACTTTTACTCTACAGCTAGGCTCATTGGTAAATAATTGGATAACAGRAAARSTTGHYRCTCGCCACTGATGTGGGAGTTTATGAAATAATTGGGTAGCAGAAAAGCCTGTTGCTCACCACTGCTGTGGGAGTTTATGCCTTGCGTTACTTACTAGGAAAAGGTAAAAGAAAGAGAGAAGGAGAGAGCAGGAGAAAGAAAGAGAGAGGGAAAGAGATCACCGGTCCAGGTTCCAGCGCTGGTCCAGCCGATGGGGGTCTCTGGTCTGCAGGAGCGCTCCTTCAGAAGTTCCCTCAAGTTCCTGAAAAAAGTTGGAAGTCCAAAGATCGAAAGCTGAAAGATCGAAAGTCCCCCCAAGTCACTTGCCTTCCCCTTTYATGCCCACTGTTCACTTCAAACTGCCCCTCTGCTATGGTGGCAGTTTCATAGTTCGCTTCTATTGGTTCTTGTATGTCTCGTCTTCACTTAAAGTCACAGTGTCCTTTCTTTTTACTGCGCATCTTCAGTGGGGAAGGGGCTTTGTTGGGTAGGGGGCTTTTCCTGCTGGTGGGTGGATTTTTTAGTATGGTAATTAGGATAGTTCACTCAGTTCAAGTAGTTGTTTCTTTGGTTTTATTTGTTTTCTTTGGTTCTTGTTTTCTTGGCACTTATCTGGATACTCCCTTATTTGGCCGACTTATGGTGTCATCATATTTCTTCTCCCAAGGCCAGACCCAGTTAACTCTACAGAGGAGCCTTCCTGGGATTCACYATCCCCCAGTCTTGCGAGTGTTTGAGACATTCCTCAGACAGGCTCAGGGGATCTCCACCCCCTGCTCCCTTATCAAGTTTTGTCTCCTGTCATTGGAAAACAGTTCTTTGTTCCAGTGGGTTACAAGTTGGCCTTGGTGTTAGCTGCCAGTTGGTCTCTTATACCTGGTTACACCAAGACTTCAGAGATGCTCTAAATCGATTAGCACCAGAAGATTTCATTTAAGTGACTTTATCAACTGCTACTGAAGATCAGTACCAGAAAGAAACATGAAATTTCCTGGGAAAAAAATCAGTATACACAAGGCAGGTACAAATCCACACCAATCCATGATCTGCTACAGATTTGAGGCCATGGATTTGAAAACTGGAATGAATAATGGCATTATTTCAATCACACATACACTAAGAAGCTGGATTAATCTTGTCACAGCTTTTTAATTCTTGGGTGCCTGATAGGCACAGTGTCAAAGGGAGAGGGATGGTGTTGATTTTTTTGCTCGTCATTAGTAATTGGACTGATACCACCAAACAACATTAGRATAGTCCATCAGCTGTCTAAAATCACAACAATTTTATGGTACTGTTAAATTGAGCTGGTTTTGAGCTAGTAATGATTACTGGAAATTGTTGGTCATTTAAGTCATATGGAAATAAAAGGATTTTTCAAGGAAAATGTATGAATTCAATCAAGGGAGGTCATGTCTAACTAAGCTTCTGTAATACTTTGAAGGTATCACTGATAGGACAGAGAAACTCAGTGGATGGCAATTGCTTTGATTTTTGAAAGACTCTGAGAAACTTTTACTTTCGGATTACAAGCTAAAATAAAGAACTTGGAATACCAAAAAGGATGTTGTTAAGAATAACATCAAAAAAGCATCCTTTTATGCTGAAGTGCTATGTAACTTGTCAGGCTTGTGACTGAGTTACCACAAAGATTATTTTCATGACCTGTTGCTTAAACTAAATTACTCCTGAATCTGGCATTAGTGGGATACCAATAAAAATGTCACATTGCTTCTTTTATTGGATCTGTACTCAATGAATTGCAGCTGTTAAGTGTCTATCCCCACTGGGCCTATTGCTTTTAGTAGTGAGTCTCTTGTGTCTGTTTGACATAATAAATCATCCATCTTTCACATGTCCTTGCTCACATTATCCTGGCTAAAGGTTGTTTGCTCCCCTAGATTTATAAATACTAATATAGACAAAAGTGTTCACTGTTGGTCTACCATTATATGTAATAAAGAGTGGTATGCACAACCTCAGGCACTCTGTTGCCAGCGGACTTTAACCATTAGTGGCAATAGCCACTAACGTTSTTGCAGCTTTTTTGTTCCAGGATGATTATATTTTAGAAGGTCTTCATAGCATCTTTCACAGCTTTGTAATGCTATCACTGAAATGATTCTCAGGTGGCTGCCAGCATTTAGACATTTCCACTGGGTGAAGGACACTCGCCTCCCAGGGGCCGTGATTCAGTGTACGGACATAGCCCAAGCAGAATGGGTAGGCGCTGTGACACAAGAAAATAAAAAGATTGCTTCAAAGTACAAGGCTTTCCCTTTATTACTTCCCCGCTACTGTATTAATATATTAAACATTGCCCAGGAATGTCCCAGACACTGGGACTTAATCATCTGTACTCGTATCGTGGTCCCTGGGAAACTTCTGGTGTGTGCTAACTCATTCTCTCCCCAGCAGTTCCTGGACATCATTCAGGAGCTAAAACTTTTCAGGTATCATTCCCAGATGGCAGTTTGCACACTGCTATGCTATCGTGGAGGATAAGAGATTTTGCTAACAGAGCCATGAGTTGTTCCATGACAGCACGTCAGTACTCGGGGACATTCCCAGGCACGTTGCAGTTATTAGCATAAATGTACTTTTTCTGAATCCTATGGTATGGTAGAGAGGGAATAGAAGCTAACAGAGGAGAACTAATATATTTCATCAGTGAGGTTGTCCCTGTATATAATGACGTAAGAGTGACCCARCTCCATATTTAGAAGTAAGTGAATTAACACAGTGTTTTAGTATACGGAGGGTGTCGTATTGTGCTCATGTCTGCGCTATCTATATGATCTGCCTGCCTGCTGCTGGTGCATTGGGCGATGTGACTAATACCTGTCAACTGTTGTTTGTTCTTCCATCCTCTCCCCAGTGAGTGTGCAGCGAAGTGTAATACGTATTGAGAAAAGCCTACTGAAACAAATCTTCTATATATGTACACCAGAAAAGGCCTATTTTTTTTTTTTTTATGCCAGCAGAGTTTGAATTACTCTAAGGTTCATAGTACAAACTAAACTTTATGCAGTTAAAAATTTGCCCCCAAAGCTCTTCTAGTTCTGCATGTGGCTTTTTGTTTAGCATGTTTATATTTGCAAATGTTTAAATGTAGATGAAACAGCAGAAGGAAAAGCCCTTTTTCTTCCTCTTTGGGGCTTTCGTGAAGGGAATCAGTCTTAAGTGTTTATAGTATTTCAAAATGTATAATGCTATATGAATAGCTATTATTAAGGAATAGAGAGGATCCCTTTTGAACGGAGCCAGTAATAAGTGAGGCAGGATAAATCAGTGAAGGCATGTAACATTTTATTAAGTCCTATTCACTAACCACTAAATATATTTCTTTAAAATTTTAATGGCAAATTTCACTTTATATTATAACCAAAGAGACTTCCATCGCCTCACTGTGCAAACAAGTCATCATTGCTAATTACATGTTGGTTAAATGAGGCAGCTTAAACTATACTTAGCCTGATTCTTAGTTTCCAATTCAGTATGTCAAGGAAAAAGATCCTAACAGCTTAGAATAATGCAAAGGTAGCCAACCTGCAGGGTTTTATCTATCTTTCACATTCTGGTCATGTAAACATTTGTCTGGCATTGCATCTCAGTTGTTAAGTAGGTTCTTTATCAGTATTCACAGCATAATGGTCTAAAAAAAAGTTTCACAGCAACTAAATATCTTTTATTCTTCACAAGCACTGCTGGTATTTTCTTTGTGGTCTTGGTGTTTGTATGCATACCTGGAAATCTTACCACATGACAGTACCCCCCAAAAGTAACATGATGCTCCTACCTGCCCTGCTCCTACTGCGTGGCTTTCTGCCTGGCCTGCTGCTCACATGAAACCCCCCTCTGATACCATTTCAAGTCACCGCACAGCACATGCTGGGAGTGAAGTATTTGTAAAGGTGCCACAGAATCCCACTTACAGACACATGTAGAATTTGTTAAACCCACAATGAGCTATTTCAGCTGACAGTAAAGTATGGGCAGACAACACGGTTACAAATGAGTATAGCAGAACAACTATGCTTAAATTGCACGACAGCTGCAGTAAACAAGGTATCTGTTGCCCTTGTTCATATGACTTGCTGCTTCTCTCAAGACAAGGTGTAATTCTGTTTCACACCTTGTGTGAATTTTCATTTCTCTGTTAGGGGAGTACTTTTTAGCCTTTGTAGCTGCTCTCCACTTTCAGCTGTTGTAGGCTTGCTTTATTTTTCACCCTGAAACCCCTCTATCTGCTCTGTAGTGGAAGACAATCTGGCCTTTCTTAATTAGAAGGGCCTCACTTTCAGAGGAATATAAAAGTCATCTTATTTCACTAGGAGTTGTTCCTGCTCCTCCCTCCTCAGGCTTTAAGCAGAGAAATGCCAAAAGTCGCATGGAAGATGCACAGAATTAGCTAATGCCGTGGACTCTTTCTACTCTAAGCATGCTACATTTATTGCTTTTTAATGCCAGCATGATCATTTATAGATGTCTAAGATCACTTCTGAATAGGAATTACAATTCAGAGTAAATGCCCACATAGGAGAAATGGGTTTTCCTGTTGTTGGTTAACATCTGGGCAAAATTTTGAAAGGGTGTATGAAGGTTTAAGGACAGTTCCTTGGGTGACTACAGTGTTCTGGAGCCAGCTGAGAAGAGAAAAGAATATCCCATTAGGGTACCCCATGAATACCCTACTAGGTGCCGTATGTATGCTTCTGTACAACACTCTCCCTTGTGGTAGCTGTCGAGGCCTCTCCACCTCAGTTTGGCAAACCTTTTCCTTCATCAGTGAAAGGATACCAGTGCGCTCCATTCAGGAAATCTTTGATGTTATATGCCCTGCTGTTTGACAGGTGATATCTCTGTTCCCAGGTGTATAGAGAGGATTTCATAGGAAGATCTGAGTACTTTTATACCTCAAGGCACTAGACCGTTGCGCAAGTGGCTCCAGAGGAAGGAAGTAGATATTGTGGACAGATGGCTGCAAATTCCTGAAGGAGAGAGATTTGGATTCTGTCAGCAGCTCATCAGTGTCCCAGTAATAGTTCTGTGTTGCTAAAATCACTTCTATTATTCTGATTTTTGACATTCTGATATTTACTTTGCCTTTAGTTTAAGGTGTGCTTCACTAGTTATTGAGTTGTCTGAGGAAAACAAATAGCGCCAGTGGGAAGATAATTAAGATAATTATTTATCAGTCTTTAGGTTCAGCCATGATACTGTGAGGACAACAGCTATAGTTGTATTCATTTCTTGTGAATCTTGAGAGGCCAGTAGAGCAGTTATTACATCATTGCAGTGAAATCCCGAAAATGTGTGTAATCATACATTCTGAAAATCTGAGGGAACTATGTTGGTTTAGGAAATAGATTCTGATGTGAAGTTTCTGCAAAAATCAACATTTCCACTTTATTTAAAGGCTTCAGTTTTCACCTAGACTCCTGGCTTGGAAAAAGATATTTATAAAACTTGACTCACTCCATAGGTTTATATTATATGTCTGCAAGTATGGTGACAGAGTGTAATGTGCTAGATAAAAAAATAAGTTGTATGTATTGTAGACATAGTACATAAATTCAGCTTGAGAGAATGTCAGCTCTAGTTGTTAAACTAATAACCTTGTTCAGTGAATTGAGTCATTCTCTGAGATGACTGGCACCCTTTTAAAAGGTGGTTTATCAGTTTCACTTTTTATAAAATACAAAAATTGAGACACTGATGTGTTGCAGTTCACTTTTCTGTTCATTCTATGTTGATCTCAATGGCAAAAAGAGCGAGTCTAGTGTGGAATGAATAAGTAAAGCAATGTTCACTGACACTTTTGTACTGAATGAGGATCTGCTGCCCACATACATAAAACTGCTGCATAAGGATTTAAGGATAAGCACAGGCTCTCCGGAAACAGTCTTTATTCTGTAGTTGTCTGTCTACCTGATCTTGTTTCAATTGATCCTAGTCTATATGGATGATCATATTCTTTTTTTCTTTCCCTGTCAAGCAAGTCATGGTCCATTAAATACTGAGGGAAGGCATAAGGGTCTTTGTTCAAAAGTGCCGTTCCATCTTAAATGTCTAAATAGCCCCTCTTTCAGTTATTGTACTACAGACATAAACTCAGAATCAAGAGGGTTCAAGAAACTTAACAAACTTAAGAAAATAAACTTCATACTAACATGTTTTAATTTTTAAGATATTAAGAAACACCAGTGAGTTGCCAACCTGGCAGGAATAAATGCACCCAAACATCAGACGTTTGTTGTGAAGAAATGAGGTTCTTGTACCCACAGGTGAGAACCTGTGCCACACTAACAGTGCTCTGGTGCAGACCCTTTCTTTTGCCACCTAATCACCAAAGCTGTTTTGTTTCCAGTAGGTAACAGTGCTTATAGTCCAAGGAGAACAAATTTTCTCTTCAGTCTGTTTCTTACCTGTGGCTAGCTAAACCAATCTGGAATGGTGAAACTTAGGCTGTTAAAATAAAAGTAACTTTGACAATGGGTTTTAAAGTCTCCACTGTAATCCTTATTAGAGGATTATTTTGTGATTTTACTCTTTGGATTACTTTCATTATGGAAAAGATTTCAGACTAAAAAAGGATGAGCTTTCTCACTCTACCTGTTTTCTGAAAGGTATTGACCAAGCAATTTTAGAAAATGTGATCTGAATACACAAAGACGTTCTTGCAATTACCTCATCGTACAGAAACTGAGTAGCTCAGGCTCTAAATAGATGTTTAAACCATAAAATAAATTTAAATTTCTCTCCTAGAGCATCTTGTGACATAGCTGTAGGATACTTTTTTCTTTGGCTCTTATGAGAGAGACACTTTCAAAGCAAAACATAAAGGAGGGCAATGAGGTGGTGCTTCAAAAAGCCAAGTAGTCTGTATTCCTCAATTGCTTATGTTACACCCTATTACTTCAACAGACTTGTGTTTAAATAATCTTTTTAATGATTAGGTTTATGTATTTGGAAAATTGCTTTTCATTATCTACTTTGCTTTTCTAATATACATGTTTATCTTTTATTCCTTATTGGCTTTAATGAACTAGATTTGCGCATACAAAATGCATCTATCATCTAACATTGTTGTATGTGCATTATAGACCTATTGAATCTGTAATTTTATTTCATTGCTTTTAAACAAATGTTCCTTTATATTTTTTCACAAGTTCTGCTATTTTAAGGAGCTGTCTGTTTAATCAGGAAACTTGACAATAACTTTTTCTGGTTCAAATTCTATCTTCTACTGCTTTCTGAAAAGTTTATCTAGAAAGTCATGAATATGGTAATTTCTCTTTCTGAGCAGACTCTTTTTTATGCTATTTTTGTTCCACAATAGTTAGATGTATAGTTCTAAGTCAGTAGACACAGTGTGAGTGTAAAATGGAAAAATGGCTTTCTTATAAAAAAGTTAGCTGTAAAATGAAAATCATTAAATGATAATAATACAATAATCATGTTTCTAAATTTTGCAATGTTAATCCAAGTATCTCATTCTAGTGTGACATGGTACTTCTTAATAAAGAATAATTTTTAAACAGAGTTAATCTTCTAATGGAGGATAGCTGTCACTTAAATTTTGTGGATCAATGATTTTCAAGGAAAGAAAAGTTGTCAGAGAAAAGTGTTAAGTAGAAAAGGAGGACATGCAGTTAGTGGGGTGAAGGTCAGAACAGGATGTCAGAAATACTGATTTGTAGTCCTGTGTTTTTCAGAGATTCTTGCTTTTTAAATAAGGAAAAAGAAAATCTGTTTAGCCAAGAAGAGAATATACTAAGGACATCAGCCAAACTTTCAGAATAAATGTCGTGATGTGGCAATGAAGATAAGGATAAAAAATATTTAAAAAGATAATGGTGATAAAATAATGAAATAACAACATAACAAACATAACAACAGTTGTGTTGTGTCAGACTAAGTATTCAGTGAAATTCATACACTGACCAGTCACGGAAAGTGTAGGAGAAATTGAGTGTAAATTTAATGTGATCCTTCCTTGGCATGGCTTTTTAGGCTCCAGCAAGCATACGTTTAAGAACTTCTTGAGCTGTAAATTTTCTCCAATTAACAATAGTAATCACAATGAATATTCCATTCTTTTGTCTTTTTTTGCACTTTTCATTTTAATGATTTTTTTCTTGCCAGTGTAGACTTTTGACCTCACAACATCCCGTGGCTGTGAATGCCATGATTAGTTATATGGTAGGTAAGAAAAGGACTCCCTTCCCTTTGTTTTAAACTTGCTACTTGATATTTTCATTGAGTGTACTATGGCTTTGGTCCATTTCTCCATAGATACCTCTTTTCCGGGGTGAACTGTTGTTACACAGAAATCACTCTGTATGCCTGACCATCCTTGCTGTCCTTTCCTCTGAAAGTTTCTTGTTGCTTTATATTCGAAGGCTGGAAAATCAGCACTGTGCACAATATTCAAGAGTTGAATGCAGTCTGTAAAGGCACAATGATGCCCTTCTGTTTTCTTGTCCTTTCCTAACAATTCCTAATGTTGTGTTTGCTTTTTTACCACTGTCAATCACTGTGATGATACTTTCTGATAACTGACCCCTGAATCTCTTCTGAATGGATGTAGGTAAATCACTGTGAATAACCATTCCTTTTTGTGCTCAGTATGTTAATAATGGATTTAAGTGCTTTATTTTTATTGATTTATTATTTTAGCCTGCATATTCCTGTGTGAACTACTGGACAAAAAACAACTGAGACAGGAATTACAGGATTCCTGGCTGCAAATTCTGATTCCCCAAGTATTTTCTTGCAGTATTATTTCATGATTTTGTCGTTCAGACTCTTAACTGTCAGAGTGGCTTGGTGGTGGTAACTCTTCAAACCTCACAGTAGGTTTATGAGTAACAAGAAGTTGATCTATATTTTTTAAGATTAAAGCCCATGAAGGGCTTGGTCTGCTTCTCATTGGAGAGGAAAAGTCACAAAAAAAGGATTCAGCTATGATCAGGTAGAGGGTGCACATAGTACAGGTGAAAACCTAAACCCAAGAAACATCAGGTTACAGTACACAGTCTTTGCCTTGGTAAAGATTAAATTAAGATTCATATTTAGCAAATTATTTCACTGGGATTTTGTAAGGAATATGCGATTATAAAATTGGAGTATTATGACAGGGATTGTTCTACTGTGTTTAATGAGCTTCTAACAAATCCAGCAAACACTGGGGAACACTTTTTGAGAATAAGCTCTCTGAGGCAGTGATGAAGGAACTGTCTCTTGCTATGTTGGCACAGTCGGGCCGCAACATGGGCAAGAAGTGTTAAACAAAGGCATTCTTTACTAGCAGTAGATAAAGAAATAAACTGGATAATTGCACCACAATTTATTATTCAATACTATGCAATGCATAAACTCTTTTTACAAGCAAGCAAGAGCAATCCAATTGTAAACTATACAAGATATGTTCAATATCTGATAAAGAGAGACTCAGTTATCCACAGTCTTTCAGCCTCTAATCCTACCCAGATTGCAAGGATGTCTATCCGTATCTTAGGCGGTTTCTTTTTTTATTTACATTACTTCCTTGAAAATGAGGTGACCTACTTCTCTGGGAGGCTGTGTTAAATTTATTTGTTTGTTGGGCTTCACAGTCTACGCTGTGACTTACTAGTCAAATAAACATTTCATTTCAGCAGCTCTAAGAAGGTGAGAGGATTCTTTATTTCTGCTGCCTGCTTGGTCGCTGATAGAAAATGCCTCCAGACATAGTAAGGCCCTCTCCCCATTTTTTTCCAGTTTCATGTCAACCTATGTCATGTTAGCAGAGATACCAATACTGTGCATAGTAGCGTGAACTATTTATAATGCATAATACATTATATGTTATATAGATACTTAAAATTAAATTGTAGCACACGTGTGTGTAGTCTTGCATAGTATTGACATAGTGCAGGTTGTAAAATATGATAAACATGTATAACTTCACCATAAAGTAGGTTATAGTTGGTTCCAAACTTTTCCTGTCAAGTATTATTAATTTTGTTAGGTAATATAGCTTTATATAGCTGTTTTTTCTGCAGTGAGAATTATTATACTCTTTGAAGAGTTCATGAGGATTTATGGGCATATAAATAAAATTCCAGTTTGGCATATAAATGACAATACAGAACATAAAAATCTCTTGTAGGTCAGACTGAAGTTCATTTAGCTCTATGTCTTAGCTTTGTCAAAGGTCAAGATGTTTAGAGAAGGTAAAAAGAAAAGCATATATTGAGATGTCCTAGGAATGCTCTCTGGTTCTCAGCAATTTACAATTCAAGGACTTCCCGAACAGGAGATAATGTAATTGTATTTAATAGTTCTTGATATATTTTTCATCCATGAATTTTTAAAGCTGTTTTTTGATGAACCTCTTTATTTAGCATCTGCAGCATTCTGTGAAAAAGAGCTTTGYATCTTTGTGCAGTGTGTGAAGATATTTCTTTCTCCACTTGCTAGTTTCATTAGGTGTCCAGTTTTTTAGCTGGAAGAGCTACTGAGCTACTGTTCTTTATTTTTATATCTTTTTACCTTTTATACAGAAGTCCATTCCTTGTCTTTGATCATGCTCCTTGCCCTTCTCTGTCCCTCTTATATTTCTACTATAAATTGAAACTGAAYAATTTGCCATAGGTTTTTTTAAATTTATTTCAGGATATCTGAAACTTAGGACCATCCTTTTAAGAATTTGTTTTCTAGCTGTTTTTACATTTCTCAAACTCATTACCCTTGTAAAAGAGCAATGGCTGTTTGAATTTGAAATCATCCTTCTATACGTTTAAAATAAAGATTCTTATTTTTTGTGTAGTACAGGTATCTTTTGCAAGAAAAAGGTGTGCTGAAGAGCAGATATCTTCATAAAGATTTCCTCTTCTTTCAGTCATTATTAAGGGTAAAGAATAAGTCCTGTTTGTAACTTGATCTGTTTCACAGTGATTAGTTGACTCTTCAATGATATTATCGAGTGCTTTATCCCTTGAGAGCATTTAAGCCGTATGATCTATTTATTTATCAGAAAATGTATCAGAAATAGTGTGGCCAGCAGGACTAGTGAAGTGATTGTCCCCCTGTACTCGGCACTGGTGAGGCTGCACCTCGAATACTGTGTTCAGTTTTGGGCCCCTCACTACAAGAAGGACATTGAGGTGCTGGAGTGTGTCCAGAGAAGGGCAACGAAGCTGGTGAAGGGTCTGGAGAACAAGTCTTATGAGAAGCGGCTGAGGGAACTGGGACTGTTTAGTCTGAAGAAGGGGGAGGGGAGACCTTATTGAGCTCTACAACTACCTGAAAGGAGGTTGCAGCGAGGTGGGTGTTGGTCTCTTCTGCCAAGCAACTAGCGATAGGACGAGAGGAAATGGCCTCAAGTTGCGCCAGGGGAGGTTTAGATTGGACATTAGGAAAAATTTCTTTACTGAAAGAGTGGTTAAGCATTGGAACAGGCTGCCCAGGGAAGTGGTGGAGTCACCATCCCTGGAAGTATTTAAAAGACGTGTAGATGAGGTGCTTAGGGACATGGTTTAGTGGGCATGGTGGTGTTGGGTTGACGGTTGGACTTGATGATCTTAGAGGTCTTTTCCAACCTTAATGATTCTATGATTCTATGATTCTATTTTGTATGATCTATTTATTTATTTGTTTTACCTTTTCAGTAACTGTTCAGACACATGTTGAGAGATGGCACAGAAGTATACATTTTCATTACACGTAAGGGTTCTCCGACACAAACAAATGGAGATTTATTATCCTTTGTGGGCTAAACTGTAATGTTTTATGTAGTTTTTGGCTGCCACAGAGATTATTTACATTTTTTCTGAGGGTATGCACATAATACTACAGACACAGCTTTTTAATCTTTTTATTAAACTAAACTTTTTAACATTTTTATTAAACTAAAATGGTATTCGTTTATTTTTACCTTCTTCCTTGCAGTGGGGTCACATAGACACATGGGTCTATGGCTTTTTGGAGTTTAATGAAACACTATGCTTTGTTCTTTTAAGGCATCAGTCATGGATATAGCAGGTGAGCACTGACAGAATAGGCTTCTAAGGTTATATAAATCCATCATGTCACTTACAGCTGCATCTCCAGTCTTCATTGCTGTGATAAAAAGGTTTTGGGATATAATTAATATTTTTTTTTTAAGTATATGTTTAGTTTGGTCAGCAACTGAATCAAGCAAAAGTAAAAAAGGTTTTAGACTTTTCAAGGAATGAATACGTGTGTTCAAATAGCAAGTCTTCTTTTATACATATAGTAAAAACCCTGGCTCAAATTCACAAGCCTTTTAGAGAATGAGGAGCTGCTGTTGGGGTCATTTTTCCCAAAAGTGACTGAACCATATCCCAGAATGAGGGATGTGCATTCACTACTTTTATCTGCAAAAGAGGTTTAACTGCAAATCACTGGCATCAATTTCTTAACCCTTCCATAACAGGAGGTGGAAACGACTTGCCTTGGAATGGCATGGGCTGAAATCTTAGGAGAATGAGGATCTGAACCTCTTCTTCTCCGATCCCTGGTTATATTACTCCGTCCCACTGATGGGTAAAACTAACCCTTCATTCACCACTCTATATAAAACTGTTGAAACAAAAATTTAAAGGAGAATATGAGAACATTATAGCTAGGAGTCAATATTTTTACCTTTCTCTAACAATTTTTGAGATTTTGTGTTCTTGAAGCATGCAAATCGTACTTTAAGCAAAATTGTATTCTGGTTTGCCACATTTTAACAATGTTCATATAACTTTCAATACTCTGTTTCAATACTCTGTTTCAATACTTTCCTTGTTTACAAAGCAATTTATGTCATGGGGCTTTTCATGAAAAATGTCTTAAGTTACTAACATGAAACTCTTTCATATAGATAAAATAATTTTTAATAAATAATGTAATTGGTAAATCAAAACTTCCCTTTCTGTGTGCGTTAAAAGTGACAAATAGGAATCAGGCTCTGGGATGATTTTGTACAGACGTTTTTCTGATGCCATGGGTCTCAATGTATAGGATAATGACCTACTTGGATAAAATTATGACTCTTGCCCTAATGAAGGATGAAGAACTAAGCAAGAGAAAACAGGTCTTCCATGTTCTTTTAAAAAATTTAGTTTTGTTCTCCAGGTATGTTTTTTTATAGGAAAGTGGCAGTTTCTCAAAGAACATTGTTAAACAGACCCCTATGGCGTATCAGGCAAAGAATGTGTCTTTCAAACTAAGTCTTTTTATAGAATTTCTTTTGTAAATCATTATGGCCGCCCCTAGTGGTACTAGCTGCTTGTGGATATAGGCTGCTTAGTACTTTGGTCTTCCTATGAATTGTCTTTCTTTACTCCTGATTTAATCAATGGGAATATGAAAATCAAACTTCAAGACTAATTACAGAATTTAAAGTAGAATGGCAGCTGAAAAAGGCAGAAACAGAATGGGACAAAGGAAGAAAAGATAGAAGGAGTAAAAACATACAACTGTACTGTCAAAGTTGTAAAAGATTTTTTGAACTTTAAGGAAAACATATTGCTACAATTTCATTATGCCTTTTTCCCCTTCCATTCACTTTTGAGGGATATGTTCCATATCGAAGAACAATTTTAAATAGTAATTCAGGGTCATTTTTTTATTCTTAGTATTCAGCCATAGATGTAAGAATTTAGTATCTGAATCTAAGAAACGTATTCAGTGAAGTATGCCATAGAACATGCCACTTAAAAAATACAATTATAATGGAAAAATTCCATTATCCCCTTTGAAGATAGGTTAAACATGATTCCAAATGCAAATTTTTAAAACCCACAAATGACTGTCCCATGTAACAGCTACTCAGGGAACCACAAGAAAAGACGACATTTTTTAGTTGATCTGAAAGAATACACAGGATCCAGTTCAAAATGTTACTGTCACAGAGCTACTGTCCAACTCATTAGGTCACTATAATGCAATTAGATTCAATATTCTGACAAGAACAGCAGAATTCATTATATTACTGCCTAACTTAAAAAGAAGATCTATGTTAAAATGAGGAGTTCATCGAAAGCAAATTGAAAGGACCATTCACAAGGGTAAAGTACATTCAGATGTAATGGGGATAATTTTAATTTTAAAATGTCAAATTAGAGGCTCAGTAAAAATCCACACTACCATATCAAAACAGATTTTAGTGGGGAAATAAACAGTGTCATTAAATAGAAGGGTCAAAGAAATTGCTAACTAGGAAATCGATATTCAGAAGGTCCAAGAAAGGAAACTAGAAATATATACACACTATGCTTAGCTATAAAAATATTACGACATTCCAATAAAATCTTGAAAAATAACTTGCTAAAGGCATAAAAAGGCTATCAAAAAGATTGTTCGCCATGTATAAGCAACAGAAAGCCTTACAGAGAGTCTACAGGACCCATAGATAATTACAGAGTACTTATATATGACTAAGTGGAAAGACTAAATGAATCCATGTTTCCACATTCATGTGGAGCACAAGGGAAGGGTTTAGGGTATCACCCCGTACAAGGTCACTCTTACAACACGCTGTGTGTTAGAAGATCTTTTCAAATTACAGGGCAAGGAGAAGAACAAATCAATCATATCAATTTGCAAAGCGGGTAGACTGTTAGGTCTGTAGGTATACGGCTAAACAGAGTTTACAGAGCTTTTCTAAGGGGAAATCATGCCTCAGAAATTATTTGATTTTTCTGAAGTAAAAAACAAAATAAATGGAGATCATTAATGACAGGCCTGAAATGCTTTTGTATTGCATATGTAGCCTCAACACAGAGAGCTGGTTTGTTTTTTTGTTTAAAATGAAGTTATATCACCAGGAAATTTTGTACTTACAATAGGATACAAAAAATTGTATCAATACATCTTAGGTCTCCCTAAACCTAGGCAGTGTCATCTAGCATGGGAGTGCAAAGGCTGAAAAGAAGACCTGCAGGGTAGTCTTCTCCAGAGGAACAGTAAAACCATCTTAATGCCTCCTGTGAAATGAGAAACTGTTTGATTCTTTACATTACACACAATATTCAAAGAACTGAACTGGCAACACTTGGCAAAGGTGCTGGAATTAACTAAATGGGAGAGATTATCAAAGCAAATCACAGCTCAAAGCATGATGAACAGGAGAAATTGTTAGAGGAGGGAGAGGTGCAAGGTAGGGCTAACAGGAGTGGCAGGCAGAGGGGACTAGTTCATACTAAGTTAAACTAATGGATCAAATGATCTTTAAAGCACTTTGCTACCCAGTATGACTTAAACATTGATTAAAGTATTCTACAAGAGGAGAAAACAGTTCACATATAACTGACTCTCCAAAGGAAAAGCCTGTGAAATACTATTGCTGTAGTTATACTTAAGGATGTCTCAGTTACCCTATCTATCTTTTCAGAGATTTCTTTTTGCCTTTAATAAAAAAAATACTGTTTTTTAACCCTTTGATTCATAATTGCAAATGGTGAAAAACAGCTCATATTACCAGAAAAACTAAAGTAGTTTCCAGGCTTTATACGTAAGGATTATAACCACTGTTTTTTTTGCAGTGACCTCCTTAAATCTAAATCTCATCCTCATTGCTGCTATCACAATCCTGGCAAAAGGGGACAGGGAGAAGTTCCTCTTAGGGATGGGCAAAAGGCCAACACTGAAGAACTGCAGAAGAATGTTGAATGAATGGGTGATAAAATGTCAGTACTCATAAATGTGAAGTAATGTACATGTTAAAAACAGTCCTTCCGTTACATCCGCAATGGTATGCTGTGTTCTTGGTTTTATCGCTCAGGAATGAGATCTGTGAATTATAATAAGTTGTGCTCTGAAAATGTCACCTCAGTGCTGAGTAGCTATCAAAAAAGCAAATATGACATTAAGAATTATTAGGAAAGGAAAAGAGAACAAAAGCAAATATCATTATATCGCTGTATGAATCTATTGCCTTTATCTTGAATCCTGTATGCTGTTCTGGTGTCTCAAAAGGACAAAACAAAGCTAGAAAGAGTACAGAGAAAGGCAGCATGGATGATCAAAGGTATGGAAGGGGTTTAGTACAAGGACATGTCTAAGTAGATCAGGGCTCTTCAGCCTTGAAAAAAATGACTAATGAGGGGGAAGGTGGGAGATGAGATAGGAGGTTATAAAAGTGAGTGGCATGAAGGGACATAAAGAGGTTCATTGTTTCTCATAATTAAAGTATGAGGCGTGAAATTATCATGTGGCAGATTCAGAACGTACCAGGGATGTACCTATCACAGTGCACTAGTCAACTTGGAAGACTCTTTGCTAACTGGTACTGATTTTGGCCAAAGCTTAGAAGGATTCAAAAAAGCAGTTTTATAAATTAATGGAAGAGAAATCCAACAAGGCAACTATGCAGGAAATTTACCTCTGGCTCAGAAAGCCCTGGCTGAAAACATCAAGGATATCTTGAAGGAAATATCATTTTTCTAGTCTTCTTCACACATCTACTTCTGGCTACTAGTGGAGACAGGATACTAAGTTGGAGGTGTATTTGCCCTGCCCCAGTACAAAAAGTTCTTAAGTTATGGAGTTGGCCTGTGCTGGCTCTGACATCATGTGAGTGGAGGAGGAGTACCCTTAGAAACTTTGGACATAAACCCAAATACAACTCCTACAGACTGTGCTAGGAGGTGAACACAAAGAATTTAATTAATTTTCTGTTCCACTATAAAGTACCATTGCACTGAATGCTCCAGCTTGAAACTATTTTAGAGAACAGGCAGAGCTGATTGCTATCATTGATCGTGTCTTTTATTGTGGGTTTTTCAGACCATGCAGGTTCCAAATCCCTACAGCTTTTCTAGAATTTTTTCTTGGGTTTTACAAAAGGCGTGCAAATAGCTTGTGTCCATGGTTTGTGCAGTATTAAGAGTGCTTATGTGGACCATGACTTATGAAGATCATGACTGGGTAATGTTTAGAAATGTTCTCACCTTGGCTTGTTTCTCTGCCAAAAATCATGCATTTTAGAGCTAAAAGAGTTTAAAATGTAGATGGAGGAATATAGATAGAACCTCTGAGACAGAGTCTAAAAATAGGGACTGGTGGTTTTCCTTTAGTCATGCACTGTGAGCTCTAATACTTCAACCATATATGTATAAAGGTTACTGTGAATTCAGTGCTTTGGCAACTGAAGGCTCATTGCCTCTCAACAGACCTACTGTGGGAGAAACTTAGCAAGTGGAACTTGTCTTGCTTGAATTCTTTGCACTGACCTGGGAATTTGCTAGATGTTTTCTTCACTGTTTTGTCTGAGGGTTTTTTGAAGCAGTACAAGAGAGAGGCTATTTTTATTTTGTGTTATTTTTATTTTTCTGAACATGAAAAAGAGGAAAAAATAGGATCAGCAGTTTAGCTGAGATGGTTTCTCCAATACTAGTCTAGAGAAACATATGGAACAATAAGGTGATTAAAACTCATATTGATTTCCTTCACCAGTTAAAAATACATTTGTTGAATTAAGAAATATTTGTGATGTTGGTCCTTCAGCTCTAATTCCCCTCGGGGAACTTAACAGTAGGACTGGGAGGGACTTCCCACTTTGTAGCCTATCGGTGAATATGGGGTAGGAGACAAGTTAATCTCTAGAGCACTTGCAGTCAGGTTTAGTAAGATAGGAGAAGGACTTAGCTTTTTCTGTGTTTCAGGTTCTTTCTCCTGTAGCAGAGCTTCTTCCCCTCTGCTCTGTGAGAGCAGAAGACGAGTGCTGCAAATGACTGTGCCCAGCTTTGGGTTTTGCAGTACAACAGGGAGGTTGGCAAACTGGAACAAGTCCAGCTGAAACCAACCAGATGTTTAAGGGGCTGGATTATATGATACTGAGGAGCAGCTGAGAGCTGGCCTTTTTCAGCCTGAACAAGGGAAAGCTAAAGGGGAACTTGCATTACCTAAGGACTGGTTATAGAGAAGATGGAGCAAGACTTCTGCATGCACCTGAGCTGCAGCAAGGGAAATTCTGTGTGATCATAAGAAAAACTTCTCAGCTCTGAGGCTAATCAAATGCTGGAGCAGCTTGCCCAGAGAGACTGAAATCTCCATCCTGGGAGATTTTCAGAACTTGGCTGGACAAGCCCTGGGCAGCCTGACCTATCTTTGAAGATGGATCCATCTTTGAAGTTGGCCCTGCTTCCAGCAGAAGGCTGGATGAGATCGTTTCCAAAGGTTTCTGTCCAACCTTTACAATTGTGTGAGTGCATGAGCCTGTGTAATCTAGCCCTATGTGGCCTGCAGAGAATATGCAACTGCCATATTACTCTTGGACTTGAAATCAGTTTACAAAACTTTGTACATTATTGGGGAAAAAAACATTATTCTGTGAGTTCTGCCTCTCCTTGGCAATTACAGAAATTCTCCTGGGTCAGTTTTAAAAGTGGCTTCCCATAAATTTTTACTATATTTTTGCGGACATATTCTCTGTTGAAGACTATTGACCCTGTTTATCTCTCTTGGCACATAAATGCCAGAAATTCATGTTTTACTTGTGTATTTTGTGAACTGCCAAACCTTCTGTACTCCACCAGGCCACTTACCCTATCAAAAAAAAAATTTTTTTTGTACTGGTTTGACAAACAAACATGTTTTGGATATTTTTGGTTTGTGTGGATCTTTTTTCTTTTTAGGATTACAGTTTGCAATAAGAGGGGTCTATTCTGAAAATTATGTGGACACTGGCAAAAGATTTGTCTAATAGTTTATTGCAGGATCTTTCCAGGAATCAAGATTATGCTGATTGGTCTGTCATTCCATCAGTCCTCCCTTTTCTCCTCCTTAAGAGACAAATGCTATATTTGCCCTTCTCCAGCCCTCTGGGACCTCCCCTGTCTTCCAGAAGCTCATAAAGATAATTGTTAATGATTCAGAAATCGCTGTCTAGTTTCTCTAAGGTGAATTTAATAGGGCCCAGCCAATTTGAACACATTTATCTTATCTAAATATTCTTTAATGTATTCTTTGCATACTTTGGCTTGCAATCCAATTTTTTTCTTTAAGTGGTCTTGAATGTCTTGTCAAGATGTACCATTTTGTGAAGGCTGGAGTGAAGGAGGTATTAGATAATTAAGTTTCACCTTTCCCTCCTTTGTTTTCTCTTCTTTTCTGTTACCACTGACCTGCTTGTTTTCTTTTTTTATTTATCAGGTATTTTAAAATTCTTCCTTTTGTTCCTTTTGTCTCTTGCAATTTGAAACTCATTTTATACTTCTTTTTCTGTTGTATATCCTTTTTCTGTTTCATATACTTTTTCTCTATATTCTTCCTTTGTTATATGACCTTGCTTTCCTTTTTTGTATGATTACCTTTTGACAGCCAATCATTGAAGATTTCCAAGTGCAATGGCCTATTCTTTGCTTTCTTTGGGACAATTTGTGCATTTAATGTGACCTTCCTGCATAAACTGCCAGCATACCTGCACATGTTTATCCTCAAGTCATCTTTCAAAAAGGCCTTTAACCAGTTTCCAGAGTTTGTTGAAATCTGTTGGTTTTGATGGTGGTGGTGCGATGGGAAGGTGTTTCTGGTTTATTTCTGTAGCTCTCATATCTCATTTTTCCTAACAAACCAGTTTGTGACTGCCTTCCCCAGAAGACCTCTCTTCATATTGTTAATCCATTCTTTCCTGTTAGATAGCACCAAACCTAAAATAACCACTCCCATGGTAGCTTCTTCACTCTGAAATGTCAATTTGCCTCCAACATAGCATCCTGACAAGTTAAGTCTTAGTTTTCTCACGTGGTGCCTAAGTATTCAAAGTCTCAGCCACATCTCCTTTAGATGCTTTTGAGGTTTCTCGTTCACAAAACCCAAGACACTCCCCCCGCCCCCCTCCAAAAGAAAAAGCTGTAGTCCTTTTCACTTTCTGGCTCAGTTTAGTATGTCTGCTCTTTTCCTTTTTTCCTTTGCACACACTCCCCAAGATTTTCAACAACCTTTTTTTTTTTATCTGTTTCTCTATATTATAGCATTTATATGTGTTCTTGAAACTACCCACATTTGCACTTTTGTTCTGTTGAGAGAGCTTGCTAAACAAGTGACTTGTGCCACACCAATATTCCAGCCCTGTGATTTGCCTCACAAAGCTCTGCCATGCCGGTTATGTCTTCACTTGTGAATTAATGTCTCATTCTTTTTACTTTCTTGCTGCTGTAGTTGTAGCCCATATAGGTCCTGCTCATGTTCACCAGGTTGTCATGCCACTCTTTCTGCATGCCCAAGGAAACTTAGTCATTGTGTTTGAGGACTTTGACCAATTCAGTTAAATACTTTCAGTACTTTGCAGCCATCAGGACATCCCTGTACTACTAACAGGTTAACTGATGTGGGCATCTAACTTAGCTAAATTAGGATCCTTGTTCTGCTATTCCTGTTGGTGACAGTGCCAGCTTAGCTGTTACTTGGTCATACCATGTGAGGTTAACTTTTTGCAAAGTAGCTTTTTCTTTTGAACACAATTTAATATTCATGTGCATTTAGCTCTAGCCTTAGAGCTCTGGCTCTCTCCTGATCACAGCCTCTAGTTGTGCCTTTGAACTTTCCTCTCCTGATCAAAAAGTCATTTTTGTAGCTCTTTGTACCCTCTCATCCATCAAAAGCTTGCAGTTTCCTGCAAATTTTCTAAGTCTGAAAAGTGAGTAGAACCTAAATGGTAATCTGAAGAAACACTCTCCCAAAGGGAATGTCAAATGTACACAAACATGTTGTTCGTCTAAAGGAAGCTGCCAGAACTCTCTTAATGCATCAGGCATGGTTCTTCAGCTGTCCTGCCAACAAGGTTTCGCCTTGTAGGGGAAGAAATTTCTCAGTTCTTATCTGCTTGTTTAAACCTTTCGGGTCTCTACATGACCAAATGGTCAGTTGACTGGTTGGTTTGTTCTTTTTTCTGTTCTTTCTTCTTTTCTTCTCTTCTGTGTTGTCTTGGTTCCGGCTGGGACAGAGTTAACTTTCTTCCCAGTAGCTGCCGGGGGGTGTGCTGTGTTTTGGGTTTGGTATAATAGGAGCGTTGATGGCCCATTGATGTTTTGGGTGCTGCTGGGTGGTGCTTGCACCGGGCACATTTCGGCCTCCCATGCCCTGCCAGGTGCAGGGGAAGCTGGCGGGGGGAGCACAGCCGGGGTGGTTGACCCAGCTGGCCAAWGGGGTATTCCATACCATGTAACGTCATGCTCAGTATAAAAACTAAGTGTGTGGGAGGGCTCTGGGTCCCGGGATGGGCTCTCGTATCGGGCACGCGTCAGTTTGGCGGGTGGTGAGCAATTGCATTGTGCATCGCCTGCTTTGTATATTGTTGTTGTTGTTACCACTGTTACTATTACTGTTCTACTTTGTTTTATTTCAATTATTAAACTGTTTTTATCTCAACCCATGAGTTTTCCTACTCGTGCCCTCCCGATTCTCTCCCCCATCCCACCGGAGCAGGGGGGTGAGCGAGAGGCTGCATGGTGTTTAGGTGCTGCCAGGGTTAAACCACGACATGTGTCTTGCATGTGTAAACACCCTGATCTTCTCAGAGTTATTTTGGTATTCCCTTAAGGTGGCAGCAATGTTTCTAGGAGTGTCAACTGTGAAATGATTGGGTGCCTTCACCTCAGCTCTGTACAGTATTTATAGATTCCTTCCAAAGCTATAAGTCATTTACAAACGTTTCCTCAGCTGTTTCATCCTTTCCTAATGAGTACATGCTTTGGGTAAGACCAAAAATTTAGTATGATACAAATACCATGAACTTCTATCACATATTGATAAAAATGTGTCCAATACTCAATGAGGATAAAACCTGGACAGTAAGCTCTGCATTTCAAACACTTAGTTTTCTTGATTTTATTTTTCTTTTATTTAACTGTACTTTTTTTTCTTATTTTTCTTTTCTTTACTTTTTTTTTTCAATGATGCTGTTGTTGACTCTTATACTACCCTGACTTGTGTCCTCACATCCAATTTAAAATTGGCAAGTGCCCATATATTTCAGGGCTCCTGATCCACTCATCATCCACTATAAGATTGTCTTTGCCCCTTGAAGCACCCCTGGTTTTGATAAATAAGACTTTTTGCTCTGTTAGGATTAGCTAAATGAACAAAAAAAAGAATATTCCATGTAAATAAAAGACTCTACCTGGCAAGTGAAAAGTGAAGTGAACAGGAGCAGCTGCAGTCCTGCATGGAGGGGCAGAGGAATCAGAAGCTCTTCTCCATCTCATGGCAGAAAAAAACCCCTGAAGAGACTGGAGAAATGAGGCCAGAGCCCTCTGCCAGAGAACCCCTTCTACCGTACGTGGCAAGATTAAATAGTAAGTGGGGCTTGGATTATGCTACAAAATCACAGAAAGACCTACATGTTGTTTCAGTCGTAGACACACATATCACAGAATTTTCGTAAGCCCATTAAACAGAATTTTGTTTCAAAACAGAGAAAGTACACATTTAAGGACAATTCCAAATTCCACATCAGAATGTTTCGAGCAGTATGTGGCCCTACTGTGACAGGTCCATTTGCAGTGTAGAAACTACATCTACAATACTTCCACTAAAATAAATTATTGTTATTTTGGGAAGAACAGTAATTCTCTCAGTAAAAACTGTCACAAAATTCCTCTCTGGTATTAACTGTCAAAACATTTTTTAAAGTTGTTGGAATTATGAAATTAAGGCTTTTTTGTCGTATGCTTTCCTGTTATATGAGTTTAGAGATAATTTAATGTAGATTAAATTCATAATCCAGAGAGGAAGCCAGTTTTTAGCTTAGATTTTAGAGGTTGCTAATTGTTGCAGAATACTAAAAATCCATGTGAAAAAATGGGAACATTAACAAATACTCATTTATCTCATTTTTGCCAGATTTTATCCTTCTGCTTGGTAGAGAGCGCAACTCATTTTTTATCAAGCTGCCAGGGATCTTTAGTCTTTTGGTAATGCAACATAGTCATGAGATTCATCAGACTGTCAGATCTGTGAACCCTAGCTGTATTCAAAGGGTGTTTACTAATTCAAAAAGGAAGTTTCCTGTATCTTTGCAGCAAAAGATGAAGCGACTGGTTAGTCCCTACTATTAAAGAAGTATTCAATATGTGAAAGACTGAGTTTGAAATATCCAGTATTTAAATACTCATTGGAGCAAAGCAACAAATATTTTTATTTTAATTTCTTCTACCACTTATTATATGGAATTATATTTCTAACTATATCCTTTATTTCATAAATGTTTTACATTTGAAAAGTCTTATATCTTCCCTCTTAATACATAGACAATTAGAATCAAATTCTGAAACTTTGGGGTAAAGTCCAGTATGTATAGTAGATCGGGTTTTATTCCATATTTAAAAAAAAAAAAAAAGTATAAAATTAGTTCCAAATGATAGGATTTTAGACAGTTTTATATATGGATCAGATAATCTTAGCAGTACATTAAGCAGCACATTTCAGCCTCAGCTGCTTTTTGACAACACAAATTGATAGTTGTTAGCACCTTCCTGTATTCTGCCATCAATTACACAGACATGTTTTCCCATAACAAAGCCAGTCATGGAGCATAATTTGTGAGACGCGAATAATTTCAGACAGACTCAGCAGCCTGCTTGTATTGGGTTTGCGTGGCCAGGTTTTGGTAGTGGGGGGCTACAGGTGTGGCTTCTGTGAGGAGCTGCTAGAAGCTTCCCCCATGTCCGATAGACCCAATGCCAGCCGGCTCCAAGATGGACCTGCCGCTGGCCAAGGCTGAGCCCATCAGTGACGGTGGTAGCGCCTCTGTGATAACATATTTAAGAAGGGGGAAGAAAAGCTGCTGCGTAACAGCAGCCAGGAGAAAGGAGTGAGAATATGTGAGAGRAACAACTCTGCAGACACCAAGGCCAGTGAAGAAGGAGGGGGAGGAGGTGCTCCAGGCGCTGGAGCAGAGATTCCCCTGTAGCCCGTAGTGAAGACCATGGTGAGGCAGGCTGTCCCCCTGCAGCCCATGGAGGTCCACGGTGGAGCAGATATCCACCTGCAGCCCGTGGAGGACCCCACGCCAGAGCAGGGGGATGCACCCAAAGGAGGCTGTGACCCCATGGGAAGCCCATGCTGGAGCAGGCTCCTGGCAGGACCTGTGGCCCCGTGGAGAGAGGAACCCACGCTGGAGCAGGTTTGCTGGCAGGACTTGAGACCCTGTGGGGGACCCATGCTGGAGCAGTCTGTTCCTGAAGGACTGCACCCCGTGGGAGGGACCCACATTGGAGAAGTTCATGGAGGACTGCACCCCGTGGGAGGGACCCACGCTGGAGCAGTTCGTGAAGAACTGCACCCCGTGGGAAGGACCCACATTGGAGAAGAAGTTCATGGAGGACTGTCTCCCGTGGGAGGGACCCCACGCTGGAGCAGGGGAAGAGTGTGAGGAGTCCTCCCCCTGAGGAGGAAGGAGCGGCAGAGACAACGTGTGATGAACTGACCACAGCCCCCATTCCCCATCCCCCTGCGCCACTCGGGGGGAGGAGGTAGAGAAAATCGGGAGTGAAGTTGAGCCTGGGAAGAAGGGAGGGGTGGGCGGAAGGTTTTTTTAAGATTTAGTTTTTATTTCTCATTTCTCCTTCATTTATTTCTCCCTACACTGAATTTGATTGGTAATAAATTAAACTAATTTCCCCAAGTCGAGTCTGGTTTTGCCCATGACAGTAATTGCTGAGTGATCTCTCCCTGTCCTTATCTCGACCCATGAGCCTTTCGTTATATTTTCTCTCCCCTGTCCAGCTGAGGAGGGGAGAGACAGAGCGGCTTTGGTGGGCACCTGGYGTCCAGCCGGGGTCAACCCACACAGCTATAAACAAAGCACTTTTTTGACAGTGCTATGATCAGCAGTAGACAACAACGCTGTAGAACAATGGAGTGTTCTCCACTCCTTGCCTCAAATGAAGGCAGCGTGACTGGGTCTGCGCTTTCAGGAACCTGTGTCAAATGGTCTTCTGCTCTGAGTGTCAGAAGAAGTTGGGAAGAAGAAAGTAAATGTGGGTTAGCTGTGAATTTCTGCAGAGAAAACATGATTTTCTGAGAGGGAAATGTTAAGGACAATACCTGCTTAGTTATTTTCACAAATATGCAGTAGTATTCATAAAGGAATACAGGTATCTGAGAGCTAAATCCTCTTAAACTAGAACAAAAATGGAATAGGCAAATATGCCACTTTTGGTGAAACACTTCTGTTATTGGAGCTACAAATACTTTATAAATATATGTCCACTTTGGTATTCTTTCTTAACACAGAATAAAAGTAGCATGCCTATTACACTTGAGAGGAGACAGATGGGTAATCTGTGTCAGGTTTGCTCAGCACTGGAGAAGACAGTGACAAGGGACAGGGCTGGATGAGTCACTGCAATGACCTGCAGATCCCTCCCAGCTCCCCTTTTTCCTAAGGGGGCCTTTCTTCACGTGGCTGAAAGCACATCTGCCATGGGATCAAAACACAGACACTTTCATCAGGTGGGCTGCAAGGGAGCTGGTGATRTGCCCGGTGGGTGTTTGTGTGTTGCAGCCGATGTTGGGATGAATACCTGTTTTATAATAATACCTGAGCAGTCTATAACTATCCCGTAACATGACATGGAGAAATTGTAGTGTCTGCCCTCTGTTGTTCATCCTGGCCGCGTGGTGCTTCCCTGCCAAAGGATAAGCATCAATTTACCTCAGCTGGAGACCRTATTGCAGCCCCCAATTGTCTTCTGCCAAAACTGGATGTTTTTTCAAACATCAGAGGTACTGTGAATCCTTCAAAAGCCTTGGCACAGCTGTAGCACACTACTGAATTTCTTCTATACTTTATTTGCTCTTTGAGTGTGAAGGTACTAATGCTTGGCATACTCATTCTTTTGTTTTCCAGTGTACTAGTAGTACCTTTTTTCCCTCCAAATTCGCAAAAAACGTGCATATTCCTGGCTTCCATGAACTTAATTGTTCTATTAATTAAAGATGAACATATACCTTTATTTTTTGAAGTGTTCGCTGTTCATTTGCTGTTACAGAAACAAAGACAGGGCTCATTAAATTTTACTAAGAGGTAAGATACCATAAAATTAGTAAACATAGTAATTTCCCATTTGTGTGCTCTTATCCCCTTGATAAATGTGAAGTAGTTTAAACATCCGTAAGAAAGTGGAAAGTTTTTAACCACGTAGGAAAAAGATGCTGCCATGAATAAACTGATGCATTTGAAGGTCATGTTCTAGTTTTCTACACAGTAGCATTTCTGTAACTACGGATGCACATAAATATTTTGGTATTCAGGAGTAATGGCATTAATTTTGCTGGATAAGTCTAAGTACATTTTTGGCCCTACATTTCTAAAAATGCCTCCTAATTTTGAATGACTTCTTTCTGGATAATTAGCCAGAACTTTTTAACTTTTCAGTGAATAAAATGTGATAAAAATACTTGAAAATGGTCTGTTTTCATGTCAAGTAATGCTTGTATTTGCCTTGTCAGACCTATTTTTCTAAAGTGGCAGGTAGCAGAAGCACCCAGAGCAGGGAGCTGGAGCTAAAAATGTTGAATCTTACAAATGCCTCTGCCAGCTCAGTCTTGACTTCTTTCCTTTATTTTCTTCAGGACCCCATATTTCTTTTGAATTTAAAAGATGCTTCTTCAGAACAACTGTCTGACTATTGCTGGGAAAGGGGAAGCTTAGGCTCCAGAAATACCTTTCTTTCTGCACATCTGTTTAGTTGCTGATTGGTTTTCATATTTCTGCTGCAGTCCATTTGGAGTAATTGAATATAAAATATGCTAAACCAGGATTAATTAAAGAGGATGACTTAATAAGCAAACTGAAGAGATCAGGRTAAACCCTAAGTAATTTTGCAAAATCTGGTAAAGTACCCTCCCCTTACTTCAGTTATGGAGAAATAGAAAGAAAATCGTTATCTTTTTAAAAAGTTTCACTACTCACTGCTCCCTCAGTTGTGGTTAAGTACAGCTAAATGTTTGACTCATGCATGTTTAGTTTTCTTATAACTTAGAGATCCTGATGCCTAATCTGTTTTTTAACCCCAATACACTGTATTGGTGGGGCAAGTCACCATTTCCTCCATGAGCTAAATGTATAAAGACATATTCAACAGTGTCTGTGAAACACTTGAACGTGCTGGTGATGAGAACCATGGGAAAGGCCACATGGAATGATGGTTTTGGATCCATTGTATACCTTGAGGGTGTATAGAAAAAAAGGCAGGGGCAACTAACTAAATAGGGTTAAAAGAACACAGTCTCATTCCTTTTTTGAAGATGGTCTAACTATGCACTTAAAGGCAAATAAGTAGAGACACTACCTATGAGACCAAAATTATGGCTTCACAGTATCTTCTAAACCCATGTAACATAAAAATAATATTGCAATGTTAAACTATATAGAGTACATATATGTATGTATAATAATGTAAATTCATAGACTAACAGGGCAATATTACCTAATGAACTCTAGCTTTGTGTTGAAAAATGTCTGTAATACTCTCTCAAAACATTTTGACTTACTTTTTATCTCTATGCCATTCCGTAGTTTATTTTGCATGTTGTGAAACTGGTTAGACAATTATAATAACTCTATAAACCATAGCTGTGTAGTTTTATTGAATACTTGTTTGTGGAGGCAGCATAAGCCAATAAAAGAAAATTGTATTCTGTGTTTGTGTGCAAACACACACACAAGTTATATATATGTATATATATAAAAAACCGAATTTCTCACTTCATTAAGCCATCACATCTCCTTTGTGGAACATTTGTTCCTCTCTAGAGGAGTTATAGTCTTTCCCAAGATCCTGGAATTCTTTTATCTGCTTTTCTCTGAGGTAGACTTTAATTCTTTCTCATGCAAGCTAAACTCATTTTTCTTGAAGTGACTTCAATTTATAATTTTTTTTTTTTTTTTTCATGACCTTCCATATCCTGAAGCTAAGTAATCCCCAAACTTTGAGAGGATGGGAAGAAAAGTAGAAATTTAGGCCTCCCCTAAACCCCAAAACCTGATTCTTTTATTTGTGTGTGTATTTTTAAATTGATTGTTAATGATTTGGAAGTGAAGATAATCTGTTAAGTAGTCAGGGAGAACACTGTGGTGATACTTCCCAGTGTGGCAAGGAATGACTCACCAGAGGATGTAGTTGGTTGTGATGGGCAGATTCACTGGTACTCATCTGAAGCATAATAGGGACAACTTGGTTAAAGACAATGCAGGGATATTTTATGAATATTTGTCCTGATGACTGCATTATAGTGTAAAAATAGCTGGCTAACCAATTGCAGCAGCATGGAGGTCCATGAGGTAAATCAGCTCACTTTCCTAATGTTCTTGCAATGCTTGGGGTACGTCATGGTTTAACTCCAGTCGGCAACGAAGCACCACACAGCCGCTTGCTCACCCTCCCCTCCGGTGGGATGGGGGAGAGAATCAGAAAAGCGAAAGTAAGAAAACTCGTGGGTTGACATAAGAACAGTTTAATAATTGGGAAAAGAAAAAAAAAAAAAGAAATGAAAAGGAAAACAACAAGAGGGAGATAGAGAGGAACAAAACCCAGGAAAAACAAGTGATGCAACTGCTCACCACCTGCCAACCAATGCCCAGCCAGTCCCCGAGCAGCGATTGCTGCTCCCCGACCAACTCCCCCCAGTTAATATACTGAGCATGAYGTCATACGGTATGGAATATCCCTTTGGCCAGTTTGGATCAACTTTCTTGGTTGTGCCTCCTCACAGCTTCTTGTGCACCTGGCAGAGCATGGGAAGCTGAAAAGTCCTTGACTAGTGTAACCACTACTTAGCAACAACTAAAACATCAGTGTGTTATCAACATTATTCTCATACTAAATCCAAACCACAGCACTATACCAGCTACTAGGAAGAAAATTAACTCTATCCCAGCCGAAAGGAGGACAGGGTACCTGCCTTGGTTTATTTCAATGCTAGTTTTAGTTTGCCTTGCTGGAGACTGGACACTGAAAGCAGTACCAAGAAGAGATACTGTTAACATGATTTTAAGCCGAACAAGTGCAATTTTGACTCAAGCCTATTCCAGCTCCTCATGAAGTTCAAGCAGTTTCCATTTCAGTGGCCATACCTGTTGAGTACTTGATAATCAGCCAAGTGACCTTATCAGTGGTATCCTTGTAAAATATTTGCTATATGTTCTTCCTTATTCCTGTTAAATTCAGAGATTTAATAGACTAAAGCATTTAACCTACACTAAACCTAAAAAGCGTTAGCTAAAAATGTCTATATCAAATTATGCCAAATGACTATGAACTTCTGACATTTAATAACGAGCCTTTGAACATAGGTAATACCTTGCTCTAAAATCAATAGGTCATGTCATAGCTGCAGGCAGCACACAGGCAGCTACCAGGCTCTGTCCCTTTAACCGCTTTCATTAAACATTTCTGAAATTCATTTGAAATGTTTTATAATATGTTGAAGTTAAGAGCTGATTATGGATGACCTTGTAGCAGTAGTTTCGTAGTAAATGGACTTGAAGTCATCCATAGCAAAGCATTGATAAATCTGATTTATACTGAAAAAACAACCTTGTTCCATTATCAAAGATAAAGGAGGGTGGCAAGACAAGAAGTCAGTATTGATTTAGCAGAATATGACAATAACAATAGAATAATTTGTAAAAGATTTATGTTGTGGGTCATTCACTGTTTACATGCATTGCTGAGATTAAAAGTTGAAGGAGATTGCTATTTTTTTAATAAAAAAATAATCCTCCCCATTTTTTCAAGACTGTTTTGAGTGTAGCCAAATATTTATTTCCTCCCACAGTTTTAAATATTAGAATTTAATAGCTGCTTCTGTTTGATACACACCATTACACTCTTTCCCAGAATTAATTTATCACTTTATTTGTAAATCATGCATCAGCAAGTCCCAGATGAGAAATGAACCTCTCTAATGTCACACATCGTATACATTTTGGCTTGTCTGCATTTCTATAAATCTAAATTTAGCACAGTAAAATTTAGATTCACACTTCGGAAGACGAACCGATGCATATGAAAGTACATACATGTGTGTTAATATTGAGGACGCATATTTTAAGAGAGATCCTCCAGTAATTTCATTATTCAGTTACACTGTAGACATAGGTTTAGCCAGATGCCTAAATAATTCATATCCTAGATGTCACATAGGATAATCTACATCTAAAATAGTACTTTTAATTAACTTATAATGCAGACACTACTTTGTTTTAAGTCATTTTCACATTAGACATTATTTACTAAAATGTAATCATTTTTCTGTTGTCTATTGCAGAAAACAAATCAACCATACTGCTTAGCTTTGCTTAGTTGGTACAGCCATAATTAAATCTTTGATTATTTTCATGACTATACAAAGTCTTTTCCTTGATAGATTGTTTTGAAACATACTGAAATGAATAATTCTCCTGGAAAAAATAATTCTTACCTTTTCCAAAATAGCAACAATTTCCTTTTAAGCCTTTAAGAAACTGAGATCACTATGTCTAAGAAAGAATTTCACTCTTTGACTTCAAGCATGAAAGAATAAATAGTGTTGTGAGAAGGTAAAAAGTCAACTGATGATCAAAATGGACATGTTGTGTTCAAACTGAGACAGCCTTAACCTGATTAGAAGAATAGTAGTACCTAGTAAGTAGGGGTGGAGAGTGGAAGGAATGAAAATGGCTCAGTTCCTTAATTTGTTTCAACTGAGATGGAAAACTGGGCTGGAACATTGCTGCAATCAGGAGGGATTTAGCCATAGATCACAGAAATGTGGTCATGATTTTTGCTTTTTTAAGTAGTGATTCTGAATCTGGAGGATTACGGAGTGGGGCTGTAAATGTTTGTGTCTCATCTAATTCTCCAGGAATTTGATTTCATTACGTTTGCCTTCTCTCTTGCGCATTTGCACACACACACACACACACACACAAGGCATTGGGAAGTAAAAAACCAACATAATTTGCCTTTGAACGCTCTGTGCCATTCCTGTATCTGATTCATTTGCTGAACTGCAGGACACTTACTGCCTGCCTGCGTGTTCCTAAGTTCTTCCTATCAGGCATTACAGAAGAAAGTTTCTTTCACATTTTTGCCTGTGGGTCTGCAGCATGGTTTTATAACACAGCAAAACATCGTTCAAAATTTTTGTGAACTGTTTTGTATTTCAGGACTTTTATTATGGAAAAAAGGACCATTAAAAAGTAAATAACTGTGGTAAGGTAAGAAAAAGGACCCTGCAGTGATTTGGAATTCTAGAGCAGAGAATTAATCTTCCAAACAGAATCCAGTTCACTGAGGACAAGGAGTCTATGGACTCTGACTTTAGCTTTTCATAATTTTCAACTGACTTAGCAAAAAGTTCTTGAGACAAGTCAGTTCTTCCTCTTAAAAGGCTTTGCTGCCACACTGTGGAAAAAAATATTTATTCCATTTAAACTACTGTTATAAATAACACACAAGCTCAGTTCCTATGTCTCCCCAGCATCCACCCCACCCCTCAAAAAGACACCCAAACAACTGTAAACTAAAAATACAATGTTGGGAAAGCTAACAATCTAGTTTCAGTTTCAGCTTTGACCGTAGTTGTATACCCTAAGGAAGAAAAGCAATGGCAGTAATACGAAAAACATGATTTTAATAGAGGACTGATAGAAATCAATTGAAGGATTCCTCCTATTTATAAACAACAGGTCCAGAAAAACAATTATATAGAAGAAGAGGTATCCAAAGGCACTGTTATTGCAGATATTAAGAAAAAACTGGAAATAAGTTAAAAAAAAAAACAGTGGAACCTAAAGAAGTTTTCAGATATGACTCTTTCGAATTCATATTTCCATTTTTCCATTTTTTTCAGTCTAGATTCATTTCTGCTTTCAGTGAGCCAACACACCGATTTCTGTATGAGCAATGTAAGACGTGTCCGAAAAGCAGGAATTCACCATGCTTTTTCTCCTTTTTCTGTTGTTGTTTTAATTTGTTTTGTTTCTTGTTTTATTATTTTCATTTTCATTTTCAAAATATTAGTTCAATGACAGGAAAGCTAGCCTGTYGTAATGCACGGGGGCTAGTGTTTGTTATGAATTTCAGTACAAACGGCACTCAGACTCCGTAAAGTATTGAATAAAAATACCATTTATTGGTGCTAACACTAGAAGGGAAAAGAGCATACTGCAGATATTTTTACAACCCTTCAGATGGACCGATGGGCAAAACACATTGCGCCGATCCTGCCTTTAGCGCTCGTATAGGATTTTCCTAGCAGTGAGCAATTCTATGCACCATTTCTACTGCCAAGCAAATGTTCACATGCGAACATGCTGCTTCACATCAAGATAAAGATAAGCACACACAGATGGAGTAATTGCTGGTGCCAAGTGGGAGCTGCCTGCAGGCTCCCTGGGTATGAATAGCTGGTGGAGTTTGTGCTGTGGCCAGTGCTGTGTACGGGATGGCACAGCCCTGCGCCGTGCTCAGGTCACCTGGCAGGGGGTCATTATCTTCTCCATGGGCAGTGTCCTCCCATTAGCACACCTACACCTGTGAGCTGGGGTGTAAGCACTAAATCTTCCTACCGGGCTGGCTTAAGATGTTCTCTATGTTCCTAATTTAAAAATACTATTTGTATCTTACATGGGATGTTGATGAAGCAAAGTTATGTGACGGGACTCTCAGGCAGTGCAGCAACTCCTGCCATGAATAACTACTAGACTTTAAACTTAGGAAGAAAGATTGTTCTCAGTACATTTTTCTTGTTACCCTTATCACATCTTTCATTTCACACATTGTTATTTCTTTACTTTTTACAGATATTATTTTGTTTTCTGTCCTTCTCCTAGTTTCTTTTATAGTTATTTTTTAAATTTAAGTTTCTGGCTAAGCTAAAGAGGAGAGGAGGAGTGCACTCCAGGCTATATGATGTTCTTCAGTGCGTGGCATGAAAGTGGAAATTAATAAAGAGTAGCTTTCGGGCTTCAAGCAAGGATTGGCTCCATTAATTATAGGCTGAGCAACAGTAAACAGGTAAAATTGAAGCGGAAGATGACACAGTTGAGTTGTATTAATTCGTAACACTTTCAAGACGTTGGTATCTACACTGTCCTAAGAGTTCTTAATAAAGGCATTAAATACATGAAAACACAGAAGAAGAACACAAAACCACGATGTGTTTTTGGATTTTAAAAAAGGAAATAAATTTCTAGATTCCCAAACCTGGTAAATCTAGGCACACTCAGTATAGAAGCAGGTAACCATACAATTAAGATAACTCGGATTGCATACAGTTAAATAATAATGTAATCTATTTTAAAATTAGAAATATTAGAACCAGATTTAACCACTTAAGTAACAAAATCTCACAGCTAATGAAAGTGATGTTTGTCTTACCTCATTTTTCTTTCTTTTTTTTTTTTAACTATAATTTTCACAAAGCTCCCTGATGTCCATGTCTAAAGATAGAATATATTTAACTATCTCTTTACAGAAATGAACTTAAGAAAAATTTGTTATACTGAAAAATTATTCACTGTATTATTAAACATAAAATGTACGTACTATCTAGTATGATGTTAAGTAATAATGTTAAGGATAGAGAAAAAGTTAATGAGAAAACTTTTTAAATGCAGATTTTGGAAGAGAAAATAAAGGCAAAAACTAAAGGAAACATTTGGAATGGTAATTTTATATCTCAGTATGCACGCTTATTAAAAATCAAAAAGCAAAATAAATGAAAGTGCTGTTAATTTAGCTACCAAAGGGATTCAACTTACTTCTCTGTAGTTAAAAAAGGTAAAAATAACATTAATCTTGGTTTATTGTGAGCATGTGTGAGACAGTAGAATGCAATAAGTGCACTTTTCACATACTTCCCTCAAGGTTAGGTTTTTTTGGAAAGAGGTTTGCAACAGAAGGTATTTGTCAGTTAATCAGCTGGTGTTTTGATGACATTTTCTGGTTCTCTATCTCATGACTAGTTCCTATGATAATCATAGTTGTAAGGTACAGAAAAACAGATTGTCCTACCTGCAAAGACATGGGTAATGTTAGTTTTGGAAATGAGACAAATTTTACATGGAAAAAAGACACCTAGAAATCTGGTRGGATTTTCTGGGAAAACGTAATATTCTTCCATTATTCAAATCTGCTTTCTGCCATGGAAGGAAAAAATTATCAGTTGCTCAATTATTAGCCAGCATTACTGCAGTAAATCATAAAAATACAAATACATGGTTGGAGAAATTGTAACCTTGTAGTTAGAATGTATTATATTTATTTGGTTTTTTAATTGTCACAGTAACTCATTCCAGAAATAGCCATGTACATACTGTAATGTGGGGGTACAAGGTGATTTCCAAACCCTTAAGAAGCATTTTAGTCGGTCAGTCTGGGATTAATCTTCAGTATGAAAACAATGACAATGTTCTTCACCAGTCTTCTCCAATGTACACTTTCTGTAATGAAAAGTGCTGAAATTTCTCAGAACTATGGAAAGGAATGATAGCAGTCCTGAATCTACATGTTTTCCTTTTTACCAAATAAATACGTAACAACCTTGTTAAGGCTGAACTTCTGAGTGTTATCAAGTCTTAGAACCAGAATCATCAAACATTTAAGGTTGGAAGGGACCTCTGCACGTCATCTGCTTCTGCTGAAATCAGAACTAACTAAGAAATTAAATGAAGTTGTGGAGGACCTTGTCCAGTCAAGTTGTGAAAATCCCCAAGGATGGACTTTCACAGTCTCTCTGGGCAAGCTGTTCCACTGCTTAATCTCTCTCATGGTGAACTTTAATTTAAAACTGAATGTCTAAGGAATTCATGTTCTGTATGAGCACCCTTAGGTAGTGGAAGGCTGCTCTTAGATCACGAACAAGGGGGACCCTTAATCTTCTTTCCTCCAGGCTGAAAAATCCCAGCTTTCTCAGCAGCTGCTCAATGTCATATAATCCAGCCTCTTGACAATCTCACTGGCCTTGGCTGGACTTGTTCTATTTGCCAATGTCTTTCTTGTACTGTAAAGCCCCAAACTGGACACAGTCCTCCATGTAATGTTTCACAGGTGCCAAAAAGAAGGGAAGAAGCACTTCCCTGCTGCTTACTCTCTCCCTGATGCAGCTGAGGGTGTGGGTGGCTTTCATTGCTGTGAGAGCACAACAATGACTCATGGTCGGCTTGGTGTCCATCAGGGCCCTGGGTCCTTTCCTGCAAAGTTGCTTTCTGCAGCCAGTTGGCTCTTGGCCGGTGCCACTGCTCGGGGTTTCCACCTACCTTGTAGCCTTTTCAGTTTGGCTGGTAGGATGCTCTTGGTGGCTGTCTGAAGAACCTTGCTAAGGTCATGGTAAATGAGATCAACTAAGCCAGGCATTTCATCATAGAAGGCAATCCAGTTGGTCAGGAATGGTTGGTAAATCATGGTAAATCTCTGCTGGATATTCCTAATGAACCTCTTTGTATTTGGCCAGGACTAAAGGAGCTTCCCCACTGAGGTGACAGAGAAGATAAAATGCTCTTAAGCTTTCACATGTACCTTCACATAACTTTCTGATGAAGTCTTGGTATATAGTAAACAAATGTGCTCCTAACTAGTGAAAAAAGGATGGTGTTCTGTAAATAAACTGTTGTCTATTGCTGGAAGAATAAACATCACAGGACTGAGATAGTCTCTGTTCCTGTGCTTGTATGAGATCATGTTCTGCTACTCTTCTAACAAGGGGTATTCCCTCGGTACCTTTCGCTTGGTTTCCTTGCTTATGCAGTTGTTCAGTTTGCTGCGCATAATTTATCTTATTGCACTGGGGTTTGATCTTAGCTTCAGGGCCTCCTCAGGTGCTTTGGGATCTGGGATTGTGTCCTTTCACTGGAGAGAACACCAAGAGATTGTGTAGAAACACCTCCTTACACGTTTTCTTGCTATCCTTTAAACATTCCAGTAACCTAATTCACTTTCCACTCTTGTTTTCTGTGTTACCTCTTTTAAATTTTCAAAAATACATGCCCGATGTGTTGGGKTTTTTTTAACTTATGATAATTTTCAATTTCAGATGACAGTACGTAATAAAAAAGCTCCTCCTAAATTACAGATGTATTGTCTGAGCATTCATTTTTTATTTGGAAGTGCACTGCGTGTATGTATAATATACATATACTGTCCGTGCTAGCATCTAGAATCAACTATTTTAATGTTTGTCCAATTGCGGAAGAAGTTGAGAGAAGATTACTTAGCCTCTTAGCAGCTATCACACTCAAAGGCCCCAGTAGCAGTTTATGCGATATGCAGTTAGAGTCTCCCTGAGACCCTCTAATTAACATTGGACAAATAAGAAATAAAAGAAGCACAGCAAAAGCTTTGTCCTTCAGTCCAAACATGTTGATGAAGTTTGTCTGAAAATGATTTAAAAAACAGGATTAGTTTTCATTTCCTAAAGCCCTCAGTGCTTAGAGCAGCCTATGTAATCACAGTATTTGATGCAGGGTGCCTGGGAGTGTTTGAATGGTCGCAGAGGTTTGAGCCATATTCTGGCTGTACATTTTGCTTAGTTCAGCTTTTTTAAAATAATTTTTAAAATAAAATTTTAAATTTTTTTAATAAATTTTTAAAATAGTTTTTTTAATAAATTCTTTGATTGATTCCCCCCCCAAATGAATTGCCAAAGATGTCAGTTGTATTTTACTCAGGTTTTGCTTGAACACCTGCAAACTCACTTTCCAGGCATTTAGCAGCTGAGAAGTAGAATATTCCTGGAAACACTCAAGGTCATGTTGGACGGGGCTCTGAGCAACCTGATGTAGTTGAAGATGTCCCTGCCCATGGCAGGGGGGTTGGACTAGATGACCTTTAAAAGGTCCCTTCCAATCCAAACTATTCTATGATTCTATTCTATGATAATATTTGAGGGATTTGGGGGTTACCTTTACTGAAGAGGGTTGCATTTATTTCTAATATGGAGAAATCCTCTTGGCCCACACTCTGTGCATTCATTGTCATCTGCCATTGCTGTGTTGCCTGTTTTGGCCTGAGGACTGTATCACAACCTAGTATGTTTTGGAAAGAGAGTCAAAGCACAGGAGAAGATGACTAGGGAGAATTAACACAAACAACAAGATGCATGGGCAGAAGAGCCTGACTGAGAATATTTGCATCTGAAGTACATCTGGATTGACTTTGAGAGTGGCAAGAAAGGTATTAATCATCACCTCTATTAATCAACATGATCAATACTGTGCTCGGTTTCTCATTCCACTTTCTTGAAAGTAAGCTGTGCTGAGTACATTAAACAAATTGCCATTAAAGAACTGATTAAAACAAATCGTATTTAACACAAATGATTAAATGCATGCTATACCAAAAATGCCATGCACACTTTAATCCTCCGTTTAGAAACATAACATTGGTGCAGTTTCTGGACAGTAGTAAGGAGCTGTGAAAAGGATGGGAGAGTGGATGAAAATTCAAAAGTGGATAAAAAAAATTTCCAAGGAATTTGAAATAAAGAGAACTTCATCCTGAAATTGTATCAGAAAAAAAAACATATTAGTTTATTGGAATTAACTATCCCACTCATGCAAATTTGTGATTAATTTCTTAACATGTATTTGTATGTTTTATAAAACATATGTGTTCCTTCCTACTGCTTTCCCCATCAATATTACAGCTTCATCTTTCCTTGAGTTTGTCACTAGGTAGTGTGATAAGGAAATATGCGGGTCCTGAGATGAAGATCAGCATAGACATTACACTGATCACCCGTGTTAGCACTCACGTGATCCTGGAGCATGTAGTTGAGTTGTAGCCTAAAAAAGTATAGCTGATGTTTGTAAGAGCAATAATCATGCTTTTTACAGCAGTGCCTGGAAACTAAGATCAGCATTCAGTTTTTGCAGGTACTCTCTATGTACAGGGAAACCAGCAGAAGAGCTACCAACATAAACAGGCAAAGCAGACAAGAAAAACAGTCACTTGGCTGACAGAAAATGTCACTTTGTTTCCTTGGTTTTCAGAGCTCTTGAGGTGATACCTTTGTCCCATCTGTGGCTCATGGAAATTAAAATTCCAAACTGACAGCGTGGTCTGTGTAAAAGAGGTGCAAATAATCTTAAACGTGTAAGATTCTGAGGGCAGCCTAAAATGAAAATTATGCATAATTTTTTTCTCAAGGAAGGAAAATACCCCCTGATTAAAACGAAAAACGTTTATGAAGTATTAGGATTTAATTCACTGGTAAAATTGGTGCTATCACCACCATTCACTCTGAATCACGTTTGCAGAACGTGGAATTTAAGTTATAGCTATGAACATGATTGTTACTTCTTTTTCTGTTCTTTTTCTCTTCATGTGACTTATTTCTGCACTTTACAGAATAGTAGTAATGGTTAATTTTATCTGGATCATAAACATTAGCTATACCTACTTCCTAAAATATCTCCAGTATAACATTTTGATTTTATAACTGTTTTAAAAGTGGAAAAAAAACCATATGCAGGGAATAGAATCCTAGAAAGCCCGAAGTAGATGTAGGGTGAGTTCAAGTCACAGTCTGATTCTGTAAAGTTCACAGTGATGTAAAACGTGAAAAAGTACTGATGATTTTGAACCCCCTCCAAAAGTACTTAATTCCTCTTCATAAGCTTTTTTTTAAAAAAACCAACATATTGATAGAAATAGCTAAGAAAAACCAAGAAAAGCTATTTTGGGGTGGGTTGGGTGGCTAACGGCAGTTGGAAATGACGAAAAATCAGAGTTGCCACACCAGCAGCTCACATCCAGAATAATCCATTTTGTGTCCCTTGTTTCCATTTTCTTTGGGAAAGACAAAACAGAAACATATCAGCTAAGTTAGTTGGGCATTTTTTCCCCTAACCAACCTACCACTGGAAAGCTCAAGTATTCTTCTGAGGAAAATGTAAGATTTCCAACCAGCTGGTTTATTCAAACCTTCCAACGTGGACTTTAACATATTTCTGTATGTTCTCCTGTGAACTTCTGCAAAGTTTTTCAGGCAGATAATATGACATAGTAGTATATCTTGACTTGCTGTTTTGCATAATATTTTCATGTCCTGTCTTAGGATGAATCTAGAATGCTCATTTGATTTAAATAAACTGTAAGGTGAATTTGACTTGCTATTGGCTTGCCCAGGAATGGATGCTGGGTAGTAAATAACTCCACTGCATATCACAGCTGGCTTTCTCAGGTCCTGGTTAGTTTTTTTTGAAGGAGTAGGGAAGCTTCTGTTTCTGAATGAAGCATAAATTATTTCAGTCAAAAAAAGCACAAGGTATCAAGCAACAAAAACAGGTGTCAGACTTAAATTCTTGAGTAATATGCTAGTGATCTCTTCAGGAAAAAGGATGGTTTTCTTCCACTCCCCATCATAGGGTTGTTTTTCTTCTTTCATTTTTCTTTTCATTAGCTGTAGTGTTATTTTTACTCCTTCTTGAATGCAGATGTTCTTTTGCTTTGCAGTAATTATCAGAGTGTGTCAGTGGTTGCTGATGCATTTATTGCTTCCCTCTGCACAAATTTCCCTAAAGAATTTGCTATATTGGGAACACAGCTGTTTCTCCGTGCCTCTGCTTGCATTTCATATAATTGCAATGCATGGCCAGCCTCACACTAAAGTTTCTTTAGCAGAAGGAAGTGTTATACAAAGTCTAGTTATACATCAGTTTTGTGGAGCAAGCATGTTGAACATATATTCTGTCTCTAAATCAAGAGCTTTAAAATCACTGGGAGCACGGTAAAGGTGCAGCTTCAAAATTGTGGAGTGTAATAATTTTGTTTTAAAAATAGCTGGTTTTCTATGATGCTCTAAGGCAGTTAGAAGTCATCAAGCATTTCCCTCCTCCGGTCTATGATTTGAGGGTGAAAATATTTTTCTACAGAGTAATTATAACCATTATGTGCATTATAGAGCAATACTATTAAAGATTAAAGCCAGAAATGCTTAGACCTTGCCTTGCACTACTGTATTTGAAAATAGGTTCCTGAGGAGGAGATTTTCTGACATTTTTTTCTTAATTCTTCTGTTGTCATTCTCACACTCACCTGAAAAAAACACACTACATCAGCTACAGCGAATTCAGCTAGTTGGAAATAAAGTATTTGTTTCTGCTACGGTGATGGGACTTGTGGATTTTACATCTGCTGACTCCTTTTATTAAATATTTGATCAAGTTTTGTTATTTCTAATGGGTTTACTTCTTCGAAATGATGGAGCTCGGTTAGTTTTCCTGGGAGCTATGAGTGCTTAGTCCCACTGAGGTTATAGGCAAAGGAATCTGGCAGTTGCTGGATTTTCTTTTTAAGAAGCATCAAAGGACAAGGATTTGATGATCCTATCTGGGTGAAATATCAGTCCTTGTGGGCCCATATGACATTCAGAAAAATTTCTGAGTAAAGATTAGAAAATATTACTTTTTTTAAAACTTTGGTTTTTTCCTAGAAACTTTTAACAAGAAGGAACTGATTCTACATTTATCTATCCAGTACTACATCACAATCTAGTCCTATTTACTTAATTTTACCACGTGCTACACTCTACCCAGGCTACTACAATATAAACAACTTTTTCTATTTACATCTTAAGAACACTTGAACTCATATTTGAAGATGTGTGCAAGTAAATACTGTAACAGTGCAAGAGCTGTGGGAAGGTCAATTAATACAGATGCTGAGGATGCTATATTGTGTCATATTCGAGATCTCACACTAAAATATGTCTCTGATTTCTGACTATGCATATCAAGATAGAAAATCTGGAGAGCCAAGCATATTAATACTTAGATAGTAAAGAGATGTATGCTCATGAGAAGGCAGGTGGTAACAAGTTGTTACCTTCTTTGGTTTTGTTCTCACAATCCTAGCTCATTTTCCACACACTATGCAATAGAGGATCCTTAATGCAGCRAATCAATATGGAGAAACAGAGATGTGGGACAGAAGGTGAAGGCGGGYATTACGATGAATACTTTTTCTTGTTTATAAAATAGGGTAGATGTAGTGGAGGTGTCAACCTGTTTCCATTTCATATATGGAAGCATATAAGCATTGTCTGCAAGTTTACAGATTATTTTAATGTATATACATATGTATACATATGTGATTTCTATATCGAGTTAGACTTTTTCATTGTCTGTGACACTGAATGAGCTGTATTAAGTATTATTTTTAATGAAATTATTGTTCTGGTTTTATTGTGGGGTTTTTTGAGGATAGGAAAAAACCTAAATATCTACAGAGGAAATTGAAATACTACTTAGACTTAAAGAGCAAAATACTCCACTGTCTTAAGTAAATTATTCACAATAATTTTCCTCCTATCAGTCAAGCTCCAGCATAGTGAAAGTTGACTCCATGATGCTGTTTAGATTTTGCTTGTAGTTTTAGGAAGCTATGATTATGGGTTTAGGGTTTCTAACTGAGCAAAAAGATTTCTTCAGTTTTGACTTTGCCATTTATAAAGTCATAACTAATAGGAAATAACAGCAAAACTGACTTCAGCAAGGACGCTCTAGCAGGATATTACAGACACAGTGACGGCTGCCAGGGCTCTGGTTGCAAGCAATCAGATGTCCTTGTCACATTCTGTGCTTGATGACCAGGAGTTTTGGTTGGACTATTCATCACGCCAGCAGCAGTAAATGTTACTGTAATATCATGGAAAGATGGCAAAACTTTCATTAAAAAAATACAAGGTAAAGGAAAGAAGAAAGGAAAACCTTAAAATGAAGTCATTCAAGGGAGAGTTTTCCAGGCCAGACACTGAAATGTTTCCAAGTGTATCTCACAGATACATATGCAAATGTGTATGTACATGTGCATATATGTATGCAGCCAAAGAGGGGATGATTCAGGAAGAAGAACTCTAGAGAGTGTGAGGAGAGTATGTAGGACATTTGTTATTTTTCTGATTTATAGTAGCTCAGCCGCTATCACAGAATGAGAAAATAATTACTGCGTGTAACAGGAAAGATTCTGTTGTGCTTTAGGACTTCCCCCCCAAAGATGCAGCTCCCAAAGACATATTTTTTAAAGAGTAAATAATCTATAAAACCTTAGTTTTCAAAAGATGTGCTGGCAAGCTGCACTAAGGTCACGTTCGTTAGTGTCCTGTCTATTGAAGAGGGTGCTCAGATGCCTGTAGTGCCCTCTAGTGATAGCTGAGAGCAGGTATTGTCTTCCCCCTACTCTCAGAATCTTTATCAAAATAGAAAGACTTCAAAGATTTCTGTCCTTTCTAGTACTTTTAGCCCAGTATTGTTTCTTCTAACAGTCATTTTCACATTTAAAATCTTTGCTACTGTGCAGCTAAGTGGATCAAAAACTACTAAAGCATTTGGGGAATTTCTTGCTTAAGAGATGAAAAGTTTGTGATGTGATAAATTAGGTTACAGTATCATGCACTCCTGGAAAATTTAGGTTAAATGAAAGACAAACTGTCAGAATGTTCTATTTTCTTGTCTAAGCAACATTGCTGCCATTTAGACCTTGGTGTTTCAGAAATAATCACTAATGACTTGTTAGCAGAAAGCTGTCACGGTGACATAAATCACATTGAAATGAATAGGAATATAAGTTAGGTTTCTTAATWATAATTAAATACAGACAGCTTTGGCTTGAATAATTGAAGTACAGGAGAACATGTTCACTAAATAGTGGTATGGGCACTGAAGGGATGAATCCTAAAATAGCTGACATTCAATTCTCTGTAAATGCCACATCTTGTAAATGTATGGCTGAAAGCAAAAGGAAGCAGGGAAAGGGTAAGAAAGGAGCGTTTCTCTGCTTTATAATATCTAACAATACAAACTCTGTATTAAAAATTAAACTTTGCATGTGACTACAGCATTAAATATAACTTCCAAAGGATTTTGAATGTTATACTTTTAAGTCTTTAATGGCATCTAAGCTCAGCTGCTGACAAGCATGGTTCTATGATAGCAGTATCAGCCCTCCTGCATTACTCAGCAGTACCAGGTTGATCTTGATCAGACTTGGGTTCATGATCACATTATGTCAGTTTAGCCAGAGGGACAATCTGGAGTTAGACTGGTAGTCTTTTCTTGGTCACCTTTATGCTACATGGGAGGATGAACAATATCAGTTGTGATGAAACCCTAGGGTGATGGGGGCATATGATCCAACATTACAGCTGCTAGTGTAAACTCAACCTGCCAGCAATATTTCCCCCCCCCMAAAAAAAAAATGGATTATCAGGAAAGACAATCTTGATAATTGTCAAGAGATTGTCAACATTATACCATGTTTTGCATCAGTCTTATTGTCTTAAAATACGTTCTTACTCAAGTCACTGAAAACCCATTGAAACATCTATGAGGAAAGAAAGTAGATCACTGAGGAAAAAGATAAGCCTAAGGATCTTTTTTTCCCTAGAAAAAAAAAGAAGCTGGCAAAGATTAAGGGATAATGCTGCTTCTGCTCAGCACTCATTATCTTTGAAGTAACTCCTGATACTTCAGAACTGTTCAAAATTTTCTCTGTATTCCTCCAACTTAAAGGCTCTCATACAATGTTCCCAGCCTTATAATCAAAGCTTTCTGCTTTGTTCCAAACAAGCACTTTGTGCCAGGTCTTCAGTCTATTTCTTGCACATGTGTCAATTCTTACTCCTCTCACATGCAATTTAAAACTTCCAGTCCTGTGAGGATGTCCCACTCGAAATAAGTGCCGCAGATCTGGCCTTCAGCAGGGACACTGCCGCACTGCTCATTTGTCATTATTATTATTCCTGTTAACCAGACAGCTGAATCAGAATTTATACACCTAAACAGACCTACAGAAATGAATGGGGCTACATATATGGGAAGGCAGTATTTTACGAGCTTTGTGGCTACAGAGAAGTCGGTAGAAGTTTTGCTATTTGCTTTAATAAGGCTCTTATATCCTTTACCAAGCAGTGAAGGACCTTAGTCCTAAGGACCGTTGTTCCCAACCTCTTAAACTCAGTGCCTGACCAAAGAGTGAAAACAAGTATTTTCTCATTTTTTTAACTGGAAGCAGTAAATTTACCATCAAAACTTATACTGAGAAAGAATCTAAACCTTACATAGTGTTATAGTGATGCCTGATTCACAACAGATTTAAATACACTTCTTAACTAGCTTTATTATCAATAATAGGAAGAATACCAAACAGTTTTTTAATTTTATCCTGAATTCAAGTATTCATCAAGGACAGTCTGAATAAAATGATGACATTTTGAAATGATGACATGGTGACATGACTTTCATCAGAATCTCTGTATCTTGTCAGATGTCTGTCGGCATACAATGCACACCCCAAATAGGAATACTGTTATTTTTAATGTTATCATAATCTAAAATCACCCTTCATTTCCTCACAGTTATTAAAAATCTATGGTGTTTGATTAGATTATAACTCTCATCTAAGTTTTTAATCTATCAATAGATTAAATAGATTTTTATCTCCATAACTCTGCCATCCTTTTCAAGTCAGTGAATATCTCAGATTAGTCAAAGTATCCCTGAGCCATTTTAGCCTCCATTTTTCACCCCAATTTTATCCTCATTTAAATTGTTTCCATCAGTGTCCACAACTGCTGGATTTTTGCAAAAAAAAGATAAAGTTGGCATCATTAAGCAAAGATGTAGTAAATTGCCCTACATAAGTATAGAAGTGGAGAAAGGCAAAACCTGAAAAATAGCAAGTACCATTAATACCTAAGTCTGAGGTTTTCAAATAAAAAGTGGTGGTTGGTTTTGGACTAATAGAAAGGTAGCTGTAACAAAAAAAAGGAAATCTCTTTAATTTAGATTTTGGAATCTTGAAACTGTAACCAGTAGTAAATTATTGCACTAATATGATAGATTCATTTAAGTAGGAAAAGAGTTCATAAAACCGTTCAGAGCTTCATCAGGATCAAAGGTAACAAAGCTGTCTGTGGAGCACTCTGTGCTCAGTAAAGTCAGGGAGCAGTGATGTTCAGTGGTTTAAAATATCTGGTGGGATCAGCTTTGAACTGATGAACTGTGAACTGTGGTAAGGGAACACTGGCTAATGGGTACAGCGCCTTTAATGAGAAGAAACCTCTGCCTTAAATCTTTGAGTGGGTGTCCAGGAGCAAATGAGATGTTCCTTATTCCTAAGTGTGATAAAAATAAATGAGCCACAGTGGGACAGTGCAGATACCTGGCCAGGACACCTAACCGACTGCTGCAGTCCCAGCAGAAGAGAAAATCCACACAAAGGGGTGTCCAAAACACAGGGACTGAAAACTGGAAAGTAGATGGGAAAGGCAGGAGTGACAACCATCAGAAGRTTGTATTCTGGAAGTCTCACTAAAAATATTTACCTGCTGTTGACAGGCATCTTGAAAAGGGTATGAAGCATTCAGGTCACAGCTTAAAACCTTAGGATGAGGTCTAGATGAGTCATGATCGTTCTGTTTTATGTGTAATAGTCCCTGAACCTTTCTGGAGATTGGCAGCGCGGAAATAGGAAAATCACAGCCTGATGTGAAGCGGAGGTAAACATTAAACAGTGGGAAAGAAGGATTCACTTCCTTGTTCATTCATCCAGACCATGACACGCCTAAGCTGAGCTAATGAAAAAACAAATTCTTCAATAAAAATGACAAATGAAAAGAATGAGAACCGCATTTTGTCTTTTCATAGCTGTTAAAATAGCCTCACACAGACTTTCTGACAGCAGCTCAGACATCGTACCCACACCAGTGAGTCAGATAAGATTAAAATTAAATAACAAATGAGAATGAGAAACAGCGTAGCACAGCCATTCAACATGACAGAAATGCAGCATTTGAAGAAAAAACAGGCTTGAGTGATCCAGCGAATAACACTATCTGCTGGCAGTCAGCTGTACTGTGCAGTGTAGTTTGTGCTTTTGGTAATGAGTTTCCTTGGTGATTCATTGGCAGGTGATCCATGGAGGGAAATGTGGAAGAATAGCATACAGGATCCTGGAACCAGGTGGTATCCTCCAGTGATAAATACTGCTTCAGGATTGTAATAATGGTATAGAAAACTGGCAGACTTAAAAGCTTTTCACAGCTCTAAAAGCATTGAAATATGCCAATTTTAGGAACAAGATTTCTTATGAGCTTTCAAGCCATATGGAGCATCAATATGTTTTCCATCATCTGCTTGTCAGTTTAAAGAGAAATAGTAAATTTATAAGGCACAATAATTCAGCAAAGTTCGCAGGGGCTGTGTGCAAATGAARAGAGAGATGTCCTGGAATACTTAGCACACCCACAAAGGGAAATTTTAACAGGCTTCATGCTTTAAATTGAAAAAAATAAAATAAGGGGTAGATAATTTTGAAATTTGTAGTTGTCATGTTCCGAGCATACCTTGTGTGATGGTGCTTACCAGCTCTGGTGAAGCTTTTAAGTGAAATCCAGTTAACTTTGTTTCCTATGGAAATGAAGTATCTGGTATTATTATGCTGCATGTGTTTAATTAGATACACACATGCATTGTGTGGGGCCTGTCTTTGACTTGATAATGTTTGAAAAAATGTAATTTCATTCAGATTTGGCGGAGGGTGGATTCCACAAAGGTGTTACATTTCCACCTGCTTCATGAAAATTCATGAGTGTGGCGGGGAAAGAAGCTTGTTAGTAGTCGTTCAGAGGGAAAGCCACAAGAAAGAGGATCAATAAAATATCACCTAGGAGCGTCCAGACAGCTGCAAGTTGCAACTCAAGCAAAAGTCTCATATTTGTTAATATTTTGCTAAGTATCTAGAGCAGCTGTATTTGTCTTGATTAGTACACATTTATTTATGTTCCAGCTGAACATAGTTGAGCGCCTTAAACTGAGAATTTTTACATAGAGAGTCAATAGCTGGTGTAGAGTTGAGTCCTCGACTCTATTCCAATACCAATTGCTTTATAACAGACATACAGGAATTAACAACGCATAAATCACCCAAGTAGTCAGTGAAATAATTGTCAGTGCTCAGTCTCTGTTAGAAAATTCTAAGCATTTCACTAAAGATTTCACATGAATTAAGGCTTTTAAGATTTTCTTTCCTTTTTATTTTTTCATTTAATGTTGTTGGTACAAAACAGCAAGGTGATGTTTTTCAGTATCCTTTCTCTTTTTAAGGTTATAATAATAGTCCAATCTTATCTGTACAAAGAGGGGATAACTGCAGGGAAAATACAATAGCTAGCCATTTTTTTTCATCAGTAACTGTATTCCCTTTGTATTCCTTTTATATATTAAGCCTTTCAGTACTTAAAGGGGACTTATAAGAAAGACGGGGACAAACTTTTTAGCAGGGCCTGTTGCGACAGGACAAGGGGGAATGGTTTTAAACTAAAAGAGGATAGAGTCAGACTAGATATAAGGAAGAAATTTTTTACGCTGAGGGTGGTGAAACACTGGACCAGGTTGTCCAGAGGGGTGGTAGATGCCCCATCCCTGGAAACATCCAAGGCCACGTTGGACGGGGCTCTGAGCAACCTGATCTAGTTGAAGATGTCCCTGCCCATGGCAGGGAGGTTGGACTAGGTGACCTTTAAAGGTCCCTTCCAACCCAAACTATTCTATGATTCTATGATTCTATATTTAACATTTCATATTTGGTTCTTCACAGAGAGTGTCTTTTAGAAAACAGTAGGCTTATAAGTAGTAGTCTTGTTACCCATGTTTATGGCAGAGGAAACTCTTTCCTACAATTTTAATGTCTTTTTTTTTTTTTTTCCGAGTCTTTGTTTTACCCAGCTGTGGTTGGCTTTACTGCATCTGTAAAAGATATCAAAGTTTCTTACAGCTCTTTTGCACAGCCATTATTTTTTTGGCTGAATCAGTCCTCTGTTCTGCTTCATAATGCAGCCACGGCAGCCGCTGTTGCTGCACAGCAGATGGGAGGGAGTAAGTGCCCAGCAGCCCAGGCTGCTTTAGAACTGAAGAGGTGAAATCCAGAGAACTAAGAGGAAGTTCAGACTATGCTTTGCAATTTCTTCAACAGCAGCAAGCTCCCAGCTTTTGTGCACTTGTACTTTATTGCACTACCATATGCAAAGTGATGATCGTGCAGCACACGTGGTGGTCTAGATCAAACAACTAATCCTTCTGAAAAATAAGGAAGGAAAAAAAGAAGTTGTTTTTCAGCTGGACCATCCCTGAGCCATCCAGCTGCATGGACCGTTGTGCCAGCAGAGTGGACAGGGAGGAGGAAAGGCTGGGAAGAGATCCAGGACAGGAAGGTGGGGAATCAAAAGGTGTTTACACAAGTAGAGCTTTAGGAGTAAAAAGGCTATGCTCCGCTCCTTTATGATAGATCAAATTTGTGGGGGGGTGGCAGCTGTGTTTAGATTATAGTGGGGACAACAACCTAGGCTGATGAATTAAGGAATTAATTTTACTCTACAATAGATTATAAGCATAAAGTCTCCTTCCATCCAGCTGATGTCAGTAGTGTATCAAATATTTTACTAGGCAATAGCTGTATAAAATACGACTAAAGATCACCCTTTGAAATCTTACTGCAGTACACAGCTAGTATTGTCACGAATGATGCCACTGTCTGCCCTTGTCAGCAAAGATGGAGTGGGCCACGAAAACTAGGACCACTCCTTTTAGATGTATTTTCATCTATCAGTTTTGAGTCTGGAAAAGTAATATAAAGGAATTTGAACTGCAGTTGTCTGTATTTGAAGAAAGTGGCTCACATCCTAAGCTGCAATCGGAAATTAAGATATTAACTTTCTAAATAAACACTGTGGGGTAAATTGAGATTGGCATACTCATTCGTGAGAAGAAACCCAGGGGATCTTGGCATTTACACTTAAATTGCACATCCCATGTGTGGGATGTACCACGTTGGCTGTGTTTGCCTACACCAAACCATGTGTTACGTTGCACTTCTAAGGATGCTGTGAATTACTGAGCACTCAAGAGTTCGATAATAGGAACTAAATGCAGTCAACACTCAGCATGACCCAAACATTAAAAAATCATGCCTGTGCTCGTGGTCACATGTTTAGCGAAGTTATTACAGGCTGTGATATTGTATTAATATAAACTTCCAAAGCAAAGTGCCTAAGCTTTGCAGATAACCTTGAAAGTCTGGCTACACTTGTTATTGCACGGAGCTTCAAAGTCAAAATGAGTAGCAGGGGGTGTCCCACAGACCAGAGGGGAAGCGGGCCTTGTGCCCTTCCATGGTGGGGACTCTTAAGCAGGCTCAGGTGCCTTGGGAAGCACACCTTGACTTCCAGCCTGGGCTGTCCCCTTGCTTTTCCCAAAACAGCAGTTTGTATTTTAAGCTGGCTCAGTTCACAGCTTGGTTGACTGCAGCTCCCAAGCAGTTGTGCTCGCATAAATGAGAGAGATGTAGTGGTGGGCAGATGCAGGTGGGTGGGCAAGAGATGGGAGGTGTCGCTTAGATGACATCTGTGGAAGCACAGCCATGTCACCTAGTTACATTGTCTTCATGAATATGGAGAAAAGCACGGGAATATTCATATCTAACATTTAAGGTGCCTGTTTAGAGAACAAAATAAAGCAATGTGGCAAAGTGCCAATAACTGTAAGCATCTCAGCACCTTGTCAGCTGGAGAGTGCGGCCTGAGCAGCATGAACACAGCTATGGGTGCTTCAGCAGCTGTGGGTAGCAATGGGTGCTGATCTGTCTGCACATCTGTACAGAAATATCATGCATGCATTTGGTCTGTAGACCCTTATTCATGGCTACAAACTATTTAGTTAATGAAATCTATTGAAAGCCAATGCATCCCCGAGTCCATCACTTTGTCCCCTTGCTGAGCTCTCCTATTCCCAGGAAGTACTGTTTTACTCTTCTGTCATTAATTTATTTATAGAAGCATAGATATAGATATAGATATATATGACACATTACACTACTTGCCAGATGACAGAACATGACATAAGAAAGACTCTTTTGGTGAAAAATCATACAAAGAGGAGTCAGTGTTTTTAAGCTAAGGATTTAATAGTCCTTTGATGATGATGAAAGTTATTTTTCAGAGAAGAAAGTGTTTCAGGGTGAAGTCTGTGGAAATTAAAACACTAGGTGGTACAGCCATCTGATTTAATTTATAATCTTTTCATCACGGTGAACATTATTTTTCCAATTCAGTACCAGTAATCTAGCCTGCTATGATGTTGGCTAATGATTTCTCAGATATTCCATATTCACCAAAGATTTTGTCTTTACATCTGCTCTATAGATGAATTTGCRTTTTAATTAAGGTGTTTAAATGAGTGATATTAAAGCCTGGAAAAGGGAACATAATTTTCACATCCTCTCTAATGTGATTTTAAAACAATGGATTTAATCCATTGTATAGCATTAAAGATATAATCAACTTGCGTTTATTATTTTCCAGTTTATTTAATAGTTGTTCTATTTTAATTAAGAATTTTAAATTTATTTACTTTAAATGAATACAATATAAGCTACATTGTTACAGCATAGCTACTATACTGTGTGAAATGTATGATTTCCTGAATCTTTATGATTTTGCTATCTTACAGTGTCACCAAAAATATTATAACTAAAGCTTTGATTAAGTATAAGCGTCATAAATTGCACTGAGTTTCATAAAAATTAGTAAATGATAAATTAAATACATGGCATCTATCACTTCAAGAGTTTTTGTTCCATCTCTTTCTTAAATTTTTGACTGAACGTCAAAAGCATAAAATCATAAAAACTAATGATTATCTAATCATTGTTATTATCTAATCATTGTTATCTAATCATGTTATTAGTAGAATAGCAGAGAAAGACAGTCAACTACCATTTAGACTTAAATATATAACTAACATACATTTTCAGGGTTTCGGGATGGCCCTAAAGGAGTGCTCTTAAGATTGACACTTTCAGTTTCTCTTGTTCAGGAAAGCTCTAACTAGGATCTCCAGAAATTTTGCTAGAGGTCCAGCAAGATGGCCACATCATGCTCAATCTCCTACTGTTTCCGTCTTAAAAACTTTAATTCCACACAACTTCTCCTTGAAGGACTTTTCCTTTTTTCCTATCAGTGTGACAGAGATCCCTTATGTTCCAGTGAAGAACTCTGTCTACGAAGATAGGGGATAAAAATCACTCTCCTATTAATCATTCAAATAATGTCATGCAAAGTGGATTTCTTTTGGCTGATACACAATGCTTACTTGATTCAAAGTCATTCAAGCAAAACATGTAAGTGGAATTCGGAATTATCCTAAGCACTCATAGTGTACTTACCTAGCATCCTATACTACCTGTGCCAACAAACAGAAAGTTAGTGTCAATAAAACTGCACTGCTAACAAGAAGTTTTTAGGTGATCTGTAGAACACGTTTTTGAAATTGAATTTTGAAATCTTCTCAGACTGGGTATGATCACATACTGTTGTATCAGCCTTTTGGATGCACAATTATGAATTGAATAAAACACTTCCTGCAAAAATACCTAGTATTCTGAAAGATCTGATGTTTTAGGCAATATTTGTTCTTAATTAAGAGTCTTCCATAGCTTCATTAAGCATTCCTGTATTACTTTTTGTATGTTAGTTTTAAACTGCATAGCATGTATTTTCTTAATAAAAACAAATTTCAGGTGCAAAAATGCACTTGTAAGTGATGAAACTTACTTTTTTGTGTTGGGAATTCCTTACACCATGATACAATATCTGTGAAGAGGGGTATGAGAAAGCTCAACTTGCTTTGTATTGGGATACATTTGTTTTATGTTTTGGGGAAACATGGATCAGACCTGCCATTGTGTTGTGTGTCCCATGAGTTAGCCTGGAGCAATTCAAGAAGTTGTGGGTTTCATGCTGGTGCATCAACTGCTGCTTTCTCAGTCTAAACCTCAAAAGGAGGTATTAGAAGCCTGGGTTGCTCCATGATCTTGACTGTGTTACTCTGCTATTCAGTGCCTGCTTTTTCTGTTTCTCCACCTGCAGGGAGATAGATAGGTTGAAAGCATAACTTAAGAATAAAGAATTATATCTCCACTGTTTCACTCCCTGGTAATTTCCTCAAGGGTAATTTCCTCAGCAGTCAGGGTGCCAGAGATAAGGCCCTAGGGCAATTGGATTGCGGTGACTTACTTGCTGTCCCTGTTTAAGGCAATATTTGGATTTGTACAAATCTGCCTTGATATCTCTCTCTGCCTGTATGCATGGTGAAGTACACTGGGCAGTTTTAAGATGTCTCAGCAGCAACAAGTTTAACTGTAAATAAAGACTGCTTTTAGACGAGGTTARAGTTATAAATGATTTTGACAGAGAACATACAATTAATCGTAAGACCAGATAGTATTGAACTGGAAGAGGTATGAGGAAAAGAAAATATGAATTTTCCTTTCTGTTCCCTCTCCCATTGATCTTTGGATTGTCATCCAAAGTGAATATTTGAAAGCAAGCAAGGAAAGTTGCATGTTAAAATAAGTAGTTTTAGCTTTTGTTCTATAAAATGTTAGTTTAAGGCTTCAGGTTACAGCAAATTAGTAATAATATCTAGTTAATATAGAAAACGATGGATATGAATCAATTGACAATTTTTGCAATTTTAGGATAAAAACAGCTTTTACACTTTTTGCCAGTATTTACAATGTTCTTTTCCTCTGTGCTATTAGCAAGCATAGGTTTTCTTGGCATTAAAAAATGGCAAATCAGTGGATCCATAATTTTTGGCTTTCCTGAGAAAGATTTAAAAAGTTATTTAAATCTGTTTTACTGCAGGAAGACATATTAAGAAAGAAATACGTGGAAGAAATTAATAAAGAGGACAAAAATTAAAATTGACACACAATCTTGGTATATATAGGAAGAGGGTATTACAAAAATAATAAAATAGGCCCACAAAAAATTGTCTTTTTGCCATATTATTAATTTCCTCGTTTTCTAACTCTATTGTACTTCGTAATAGTTAATATTAGAAAGATTATAATACTGATATATAATAATATATAWAATATAATACTGATATATAATATAATACTGATTTATAATACGATTTGAAAGGCTAAGAAACTTCTGGTTGGGTATTTTTTTTATACAATCAGAAAATATTTATGTTGCTGAAAGTAGTTAGAGTCAAAGCAGAAACTATTTCAAACACCTTGTTGCTGAACATAATAAACTTTTTTAATTCAGCTCTGCTGTTCCAGCAAAGTGCTTAAGAGGGCAGCAAAGAAGCTCCTAGAAGTAAAAATGCTTTTATTAGGAAAGAAATATAAACTAATAACCATTTTCAGTGGAAAGATTGAAATTATAAAGTGACTGAGAAATAATGAATGCGAAGCTGATAGATAGAACATTCCGGAAAATGTGTTGTTCTACAGCCAGAGTCATCTTCCTGCTGCATATTTATATTACCACTAATAGGATTATTGGAATACAGTCAAATAATACTGTTTGCCTTATAGTCATGCTGAATGAAAAATAATACGGCTTGCAGCATCACTGAAGACTTGTTGAATAAAATGTGTAAGTAGTATTGTGAAGAGAGACCTGACCCCCCAAGTCCCCAATCCCGGGAAGTCTGCTGGGCTCTTTTGGACACCGTGCTCTCTGCTCTTTGACAGGGTGGCTCTTGCTGTCCTAAACTGGGGTCTGATTCAACAGGCAGGTGAGGAGCACTCTGCCAGAGTCCAATCCTTAGCCTGGCAATTAGGGTCCCGTGGTAAAGGAGCTACGAGCTGCCAGCTGGAAATGGTTTTCAGCGCTGTCTCTTCCTGGATTGCTGCTTGATCTACTCAGTTATTGCGCAAAACAAACCTGCCTCCTTTTCTTCTCCCTCCATCCTGTTTTTGGCAAGTCAAGTGAAAGTGGAGTACTTTGCTGGATGCTGTCCCCAGCCATGAGTGGATGAGGCTTTCCCCGCACCCCTCCAAACCGCAGCTGAGCCCACTGGGTCCCCTGCAGTCCCAAATGAGGAATCCAGCGGGTTTAAAGTGCCTCCTGGCTCGGGCAATCAAATTGCTTTTTGGAAACATGAGCGTCTTCTATCATCTAAACTGGGATTTTGATACTTTGAGTTCAGCCTAAAAACGTGCCCTGAGTCATGGAAGTATTTGCAGCTAAGCAGGTTTTGAACACAAATGTCTCTCTGGAGAGAGGTAGTGCATAAATCATTAGGCCATGTTTTTCTCTGTGAAAATTATATATAGGAAAGCTTGTTCGTCTGGTATCTATGCCATGCCCACAATGTAAATGAATGAAACTTCATGATTACCAAGATTGACATGTTAGTATATTTTAAAACAAGAGAAGGTACTCTAAGATGTTGTTTTACTATTAGTAAAGAGCCTTTAGAGACCCTAATCCTATAAAATGCTGCACTATAGGAGAGGAACCCGTCAGACTTGAGTTGGCTCAATGAAGTGCTCCCTCTGCTTCTGATCTCCTTCTGTGCCAACCTTAACAACGCACCCCTGTTTCAGTGTCTTATCGGAGTAGCTCAAAACTTCCTGCTGTATCTTTCTTAAACCATTGAATGTATTCTTAAACTCACCAAGTAGATTCAACTTACTATCATTGATTAGACTGAGAGACACCTGTGGCAAATTAGCACTTTAAAGATTTTTTTTTTTAAACTTTTTAACTGTTTTTTAAATTTTTAAACTATTTGCAACTTTAGGCAACACTTTAATGTTTGGTGACAATTCATCTCCGCTTTCCCTTCTGATGCTGCTCATATACCATGAACTGGCTGATGCTGTATCTTTAGAACAGCTGTGCAGTAAAATGGACCTTGCTTTTCACTGCAGCTTCTGGGAACTCTTGTTCATATTAAATAACAGTAAGGAGTAAAAAAAGAAAAAGATTCTAGAGGAAGAGACACTGACCCAAAAAATAGAATAGAATAGAATAGAACAGAATTTGGTTCACTAACTTCTGTTCTTCAACCATAAATTCAAATTTTTCTTGTGCAAAGTAAAAAATCATGGGAATTCTAAAATTTGAACTCACAGGTGGAGAACAAAAGATACTTAATGTTGAGAATTATGCAATCAACTTTTCTGGAATATGTTTTGCATCTCCTCAAAAAATGCATATACCGTAAATGAGATGCTGAATATGAGAAGTGTCACACATCTATTATACAAATGCACCCCATGGTAGATAATTGCTTCTGGTCATATTGACTGAAAAATCCTCTTTGTTCGTTGTTGGGTTAGGTCTTTTTTTAACTTTTTTTTTGTTTATTTTTAAATAATATCCAAAAACAAAGTTATCTATAACTCCAAAGTTATGAGGAAGATGATAAATGAGCCTATATAGGTTACATTAAAATTCGGGAATAAAATGATTGTATTTTTTTCAGTTAAGAAGACATTGTCTGACATTAATTTGAATCCATTTTTTATGTTCCTGCTGTAATAGTACTGTTTGTCATTTGAAAATGTGTTGTAATATTCCTAAATAACTCATTTTAAAATGTGCTATAATATTCCTAAATAAGTAATATGTCAAAGGAACAGTGTTTGAGCATTCAATAAATGTAATTAAATGGCATTCTTCTCCCTGCATTGTTCCAGCTAGAGCATATCTGCTGACTGAGGGATATGGCCAAACCACGGCAAGATGCTGAAGGAACATGTAGGTGTCAGTGATAAGGTTGAAACAGCTGGAGTTAGGCTGCTAGAGCTGGAATACATGCTCTTACCTAAACCTGTGTGAGAATAGTGTTCATACTTAAGATACCTAAAAACTTGTTGAAGGAGATGTTTACAGACCCACCACCTACTCCCCATACCTGCTAGCAGGCAGTCTGGCAGCTTTACGCACTCCTCCCAGTTGGGGGGACTTTGTGCTGTGGAATCAGTGCCTTACAGGAGATAGTGAGTCCTTTGCAAACAAAGCTTATCCCATTGCACAAAAGCAGATGAGAAGCAGAGAGAAAAGCAGGAAACACTGCAGTGTGTTCTTGGTAGGTGTGGGCCTGGGTGTGTATTGGAGGTAGCAGGGGGGAGGATGTGGTGCTCAGGGCATCCTCGATCAATGTAAGCATGGCAGCTGCTCTTAAAAGCTGGTCACAAATAGCCATGTGTAACAAAAGTCCTCTACTGTTCTGAAGCCTCAGAAGACATCACAGGACTTATTTTATAGAGTTAACGAAGCCGTGGAAGTACAAGGACCCACTTGACGTTCGTTGGAGCTCACACTGGTGGGGTTCTGGGTCACGGCTGCTGCTCTGAGGTCTCCCGTCTGACCTCGCTGTAATTCCTACATGGGGTGCAGGTTACTGAAAGTATTGAAGGGGTATTATTTTTCATCGCAGCATTGGATCTAGTAACAAAATCAGTTTGATAAACAGAATAAATTACATTGCATAATATTTAGTGATCTAGATGATCTTTAGGTAGATACCTGTTGTTTAATACTCCAGTATCTGATGGTAAATACTTTTCATAATATTGCTTACCTTACAAAGTCACCAGAGTATAATACATATGCTATAAAAATTGCTTTTCTAGTACTAATAGTGTTATTTTTGTTCTTCTAAATGTTGCTTAAAAGTTCAGTTTGTTGGATTAGGTTTTCCTCTAAAACTGCATATAATGAAAGTTGTTTTATTGTGAGTAGGGTTAAACATTTTTTTCAAAAAACCTGAAAACGTAGTCTTGCCCACATAACCAATCTTGTTTGTTCATTACAATTTGAAGGGTATAGATATCCTACAGATATAAACCTAGGAAAGTATTAGTCAAATAAATAAAAAGTAGGCTATTGTTTAGATACCAGGTGCGTTAATAAAAGGTAATTATGTTGACTGAAAATAAGTAAAAGCTCCATCCAGCAGACATGTATATTTTTTCCATCACTCTCAGGAACAAATGCCTTTTAATACAGTGGAAAATTACCAGGCAGGTCTGAAATAACTAAGCAATTACTGAAGGCTTTGTTTAAAATTCCTCAGGAGAATGTCACAAAGAAAATGATTACCATTATTTCAACAATGAATATAGTACAGCGGTTTCACAGGAGAAATAAGCTCACATTTAACTATCAATTAGCAGCTTTTGATACTCTGAAATTGTTTCAGCATTAATGTATTGATTCACGTATCTCTCTAAATACACCTGAAGAAAAATAGGAAGAAGCTCAAGTTCTAAACTACTGCATTTTGAATGAGAGCATTGCAGGGGAACTTGACTCCTGTTTAATAGTCAACCTACTGGACTCCTTATTTATATTGCCTGAAAATCTGGCATATGGGCATATGCTTTTTCCTCCTGCATGTGAGCTACCAGAAATATTGCCATTCAAAGAAATAATTTAGGAATAATTTAGAAATAATTTAGGAATTAAAATAAGGGAAGTGGTACACTATGTGTCTCATTATTTTTGGTTAGAAGTCAGATTTTGAGTTCAAAAGTAACTTTAAAAAAGGGGCAGGGAGTCTTTATTTTGGCTTTTTGTACCAAACGCATTTTGTACTGAATGCCGTTAGGCACAACTGAAGGCCTGTGCTCAGTGCTGAAGCGGTCTTACGGTATGTGCACCTGGCATGCAGAAAATGTAACTTTCAAATTCGGGGAGCTAAACCTCAGGTCCTTCCTCCTGCTTCTGTAGCATCAGTGTGGGGATTCAGTGCTGGGACATAACAGAAAGGGTTAAAAGCTCCTGCAGAGGATGCACACTCCCAGCTTGTTACCAAAGGGTTTCAACCACAAAAAAATTCAGCTATAAAATAGAGGTAACTGAGGATAGGTGTGGTTCCTGGGCCACTTAGCACACCTTCTAATATATGGAGCTAACAGGCACAGAGGTGGTGGGCACTGGCACGGATGTCAGTGGCACACCACTGTGCAGGATACAGTAAAATGTTTCTCATTTGCCTCCTCAGCAAGGGGCTTGCGATTTTAGCTGGGAGGAGGAAGACTGCCAAAACTCCCAGCTAAATAAAAAACACCTATTGTTTCTTTGATTAAATCATCCCCTATGCTCACTAAGGTAGGAATTGCACATTGTTATGATAGTGCCTCTCAAAATAATGCACATCACACCTAAACTTTTAAAGAGATGATTCCCACTTTCAGCTACCACCCATATATGCAATTTGCTTGAACACCCTGCTGTGATTCAATGCACACCCCTGTAGGTTCCAGCTATTCAGTAGCTACCTTAGTTCTTAAAAGCAGTAACTATGAAAGCTGGTGGAGCTAGTGGGAAAATGACAAACTTAAAAATTACAGAGTAGAGATGTATTTGTGACACACTGTCAACAGCAACTCATGACATGCTCCCTATCAAAATCTGACTTGCCCTGTGATTTTTATCTCAAGTGAACAACGTGTTCAGGATTGAAAATAAAAGCAATTCTGACTTGTCAACAGCAAATACCTAAAATCACCACAGCTTTGTTGTGAGACAGGAATGTCCTCTTGATGCCTATGTCAAAAAGTTAACAGTAAGACCTAGATCCATAAAAGCACTGCCGTGCAAGCAAATCTGGGTCTAACAATGTACAAAATAACAATGGACAATTATCAGGAAAGCATTGTAAATGGTGTTTGAAGCTTTCGTGTGTGTATGTGATTCGGTAGAGAGAAACAAGTCAGAGAGTTAGCCCCATACAGTCTACATTGGTGCCACAAATCACACTAATAAAAACTTCTCATTTAAATTTTCTAACCAAACAAGCAAGGCTTTGGATCTCTTCACAAGAGGGAAGATCCCAACAAAAGAGCAAGGGAAGGAATGAGGTTACAGGTCTATCGTACTTTTAAAATGTTTCCCATCATCACCTCAGATAACCATTTCCATCCATACATATACTCATCCTTCTACTGTCTGAGAAAAGAAAAGCTAGCTTTTCCATTTATCTAATCAGATATCTAATCTAATCTATCACTAATACCATAAAGTAGCACATATGTGTACTGCCATATTTTCAAAGGCTGCGTATCTCTTTTTGGGTTAATTGTGACTCTGTCAGGATGGACATGAACAAGAGGTTTCTGTCCAGAGGTTTAGGTTTTACATCTGGAAACAGATGTACATTCCTCTGTCTTTTCATATGCCCTTTCAGTCTTCTGGCAAGTGCATTAACTCAAACCTCTGTACAACCTCCTGAAAACATCTACTGCATGGGAAGTGGCTGTCTCCCCCAAAGACTTCTGCCTGAAGGGCTCGTGGTCCTCTCATACATGTCCTACTGGGTACTTGCCGACAAGGGATACGGTTATTAACAAGGAGAAAAGAGGTTTTTGTGCTTTGCAGGAGCATGGCAATGGAAATGTTATTTAAGCCATTATTACGTTTATTCACTATTCTGTTACCACATGAAGGAACTGTGAACTCATATCAGTATTAAACCCATGTGCTTTAAATAAAAAACATCCTGCAAGTCATGTACAACAAGCTGTTTTCATCCTCTTTATTACTCTTTTGATATCGATATGTTTTAGCTTGGCAAGGTCTTGTTTAGTACCTCTTTCTTTGGATCTTCATTGAAAAACCATTCCTGGGATTTAGAAAAAAAAATCTTTTCCAAGAAGTTTATTAGCAAASTATTATAGATTAAAAAGGTCAGTTTGCCTGATCCTATTCTCTCAATTTGCTTTTTTCCAAACTTACACAGATCTCTTTACCCCCTTTTCAGTGTTTAAATGATGGTTAACCATGTAGGAGACAAAAATAGACAAAGTAATTGCTGCTTTTTCCTTTGTCTCATTGTGTCATGCTGTGCTATAAATGTATTTAATCTGGACAGAACCAAAGGGGTAAAACCTAATTTAATAGCTATCAATCAAAGGTAGGAAGCCTGCAAGAATGGCTGCAGTTCAGGCTCAAATTTACTGAAGGGAAAAAAAAAAAAAAGCAATATGGCTAAGACTGTGAGTCTTCAGGAACTTTAAGAAAATCTTCTGATTTCCAGTCAAAACTTATTCAGGGGCAGTTTAATCATTGATGCTTCCTTCAGTTTAAATAGCTTGTCTCTCTGCCTTTTATTTGTCTTTTTCATTCAACTGTTGCCAGGGTTAGTATCTTTACCTATCATTTTGCTGTAACAAGCAAGCCAACCTTTCCTGACCTCTCACAAAGGGGAAGTCTGCAATGTCTGTCTCTTCTTGGAAGAGAACAGGATTTTAAAGAAGGGTGAAGTCCTCTTCACCTATTCTGACCCAGTTAAAGTTAATTTTTCTTGGACTTGGATGGCCAGAGATGTGTACTGGTTTTTATGTGATAAGCTGGTAGCTTCTCATTCCATGGTGTTTATACTTTCTTCTTGCCTGGGAGTTGCTCTCCTTGCATAGTCTGTAATCACATATTTCTAGTATTTCTTCTTTCACTATTTTTTGCAGAAGCGTTACTTTTACAGGTTTTCTCTAATGGGAAGTGTACTGTCATAGCTCCTGAACCCTTCATCTTCAGAAATATCATTGGGAACAAATTTAGAATGTTCTGAGAATCCTTGTTGTCCTGGTTTCAGCTGGGACAGAGCTAATTTTTTTTTTTCCTAGTAGTTGGTATAGTGCTATGTTTTGGATTTAGTATGAGAAGAATGTTGATAACACACTGATGTTTTTAGTTGTTGCTAAGTAGCCTACTAGTCAAGGACTTTTCAGCTTCCCATGCTCTGCCAGGTAGGAAGGGTAAAAGTGAGAAAACTCATGGGTTGAGATAAAGACAGTTTAATAGGTAAAGCAAAAGCCGCGCACGCAAGCAAAGCAAAACAAGGAATTCATTCACTMCTTCCCATCGGCAGGCAGGTGTTCGGCCATCGCTAGGAAAGCAGGGCTCCATCACGCGTAACGGTTACTTGGGAAGACAAACGCCATCACTCCGAACGTCCCCCCCTTCCTTCTTCTTCCCCCAGCTTTTATATACTGAGCATGACGTCRCATGGTATGGAATACCCCGTTGGCCAGTTGGGCTAGCTGTCCTGGCTATGCTCCCTCCCAGCTTCTTGTGCACCTGGCAGAGCATGGGAAGCTGAAAAGTCCTTGACTAGTAGGCTACTTAGCAACAACTAAAAACATCAGTGTGTTATCAACATTCTTCTCATACTAAATCCAAAACATAGCACTATACCAACTACTAGGAAAAAAAAAAATTAGCTCTGTCCCAGCTGAAACCAGGACACTTGTACAGTATTAAGTAACTGATCATCACTAAAAATTTGAAAAGGCCTCATAGCTCCGTCAACTTTACTATCCTCAGCTAAGAACCCTATACAAGTAAAATCAAAAAAGAAATTTGTCCCAAAGGAAACATCATGCAATTCATACACTTTTCTTACTGTAGTACTCATGGTGCTTACCGTCATTTTACTCTGTATATTTTGATTTTAGTAATTCATTTAAAGTGCTGACTTTTGTATTATTTCTGTGTACATGCTTAACCTTGCATATGTTATAGATCACATAGGTTGGGAATGGTTCTGAAGGGATTTATTCTTGCATGACTGTCAACCTTAAGATTTAACTAGCAAGCAAGAAATATCTGAATGCATCTCACCTGCATTGCTAATTCATTAATAAATTTTGTAGGCTTCAGTCAAAAATTAAATGCTAAGTACTTATGAGATAATCAGGAATAATTCATCCACAAAAAGTTAATAAAATCTAGAGCAGCTTCTGACATTAATTAATTTGAACAAGTCAGAAAACAAAACTGTTATCAGGTCTGCAAGAGTACAGCAGTGTCATAACAATCTCAGGTGTTACCTTTCTACCCTCTAGTGGAAAGTTGCTCTTGCAGAAAAGGATTTAAGGGACTGCTCTTTAAATCTGTGAAATATAGCAAACTGGGTAAGAAGTTTATTTCTACTATTACATGTAAATTGGGAATATTACTGTGTCATTATTTCTCCCATTCCAGTTTTTTATTGGTCCCTGATGGACAGTTACAAGGTTGCTCACAATGTTCTCAGTCTGCATGTCCTGGTTTAAAACAGTCCCTGCCGTTGTAGAAGAAGAGTGAAACAGCTTTTGACTGAGAAGAGCACTTCAGAGGAAAGAAAATCATGGCTGAAATTCTGAGAGATCCTGAAAGAAAAAGAACTGCTATCTATGTTTTATGGACAAAGTTAGCTGAAATACACATGGCAGAGAGAAGAGGTGGAAAGTTGTTTTATCTCTCTTTGGTTATCAACAGCCTTTTTGCTCTTTGTTCTGTACAGTGTTGCTCAGTTTAACATAGTAAAAATAAAATTATCTCTCTCTAACTAGGAGTCCAAACCGAAGCACCAGATCAGTATWGAAGGAGAAAAAAAGCGTGTATCCATCCACTCATAACACAGTTGCCCACACTAGAGTTTGTCAATTAATGTTTATTAAACGGATAAACCTTTAGCTTCCCAGAGTTCCCTAGACTTTTGATGTGGCCTGGGAGCAAGGAAAGCAAGGAGTGCCAATAACTGAAGAAAGCACAAAGATCAAGCAGAGGCAGAAATGATTGAGGGCTGAAGAAGAAAACTGATTTGAAGCAGGGATGGACTTATCATCACGACTTTTCTCAAAAGAGTTGTCCTTCCTAATCCCAAAACAGCAGGCACAGACTTTTTTCTCATTTAAACTGATTTCAGTGTTGGGAGGAGAGCTAAGGCTTTGCCATCTTTTGAATTTCACTCACTGTATGTGAAGAAGAGAGTTTTATAATTACATTTTTGAGAAGGAAGACCGTATTACAAGCAGGACACTTTTCCTCTACTGCATTTGTTTCTACAGGAATTGTTATATAAGTAATGGAAGAGTATCAGCCTTTCTTTACCCAGCACAGCACAAGCCACATAGACGTGAAGAAACAGGATGCTGAGCTAAAGGGCTCTCTCCTTCCTTCAATTCAGACAGTAATAGAGAGCAGCAGGAGATGCAGCCCTACATCATTTTTTCTGTCAGAGACAGTGGTAACTACATCTCTGGAGAAAGTGGAGAGGAAGCAGGGCACTCGATTCCTAATTTCCTTCAACTCTTTGATCTAAGAGTGAGGAAAGGATCAGCTTTTTGCTCAGGTCCCTGCATTTCAAATGCTGGTGCTAACAAGCATGCGGAGAGCCCCGGGAGCGCTAGCAGCATGGGTAATTGTACGCTCTCGCGCCAAAGTGCAGAGAGTGAACAGAAATACTTGAGAGGGAAGTGATTTCTTCTCAGTTGTGATCATCCTCCGTATGAATTCTGATATTTCAGCTGATCCAGAGATAACTCTGTTTTGTGAGTCTATCAGCTAGCCAAAAATTCCTTTCATTTAAAGTCAGATTGGTTGTTGCTTTCTGTAAGCATACTCAGTGAGAGCTGGTATTGCTCAGAACCACCGCAAAGGTGCCAGATGCCACTGCTAGTCACTGTTGTCAAATATATGGTGGAGCTGTCATATACATTTTGTTTTTCCCTAGCCGGAGTCAGTGCAAAGAAACAGTAGTGATGTATTGACTTAAACTCCTGTCTCCAGTTCTTTGCCAGTTTAACAGCCGTGTAATATCTGGCTTTCAGAAGCAAGAGAACATTTCTGGGTCTTCCAGACAGTAGTTTCTTATGCTCTCTCTGTATTAACTATGCCTTTTTTTTTTCTTTTCTCTTTTTTCTTTCTTTCTTTTTCTTTTTTCTTTTCCTGGCTATGGACAGGTAAACTAAGAACTGAAATGGTAGCAGTTTTTATTTCTGTACTTTCTAGGAGAACCTGCAGTACGAATCTCCACTCACATCAAGGTTTTAAGCCTATGGCTTCATTCTGGGAGTGTTTGTCACTGAGCACCCACAAAACACAGCTCTTTTTCTCTGGCCTCCAAAAAAGACAAATTATGCTGCGTTGCCTTCCAAGGACTTCTCATTGAATTTGGGGCTAGGAGGCTCATGAAATGGAATAACTGAATTTGAAACTTGAATCTGTGATTCATGGTTCGACTTGAAATCAAACTAATATTTTTTCTCCATAGTGAAACAGTATGAAATTAAGTTGTTATCACTTAGGAAAATAAATAATTTCTTATTCCATATTTGATTATTGGCATGTCTCAGTGTTTAACCTACTCTAAAAATTTTCATTGAAAAAAAAAAGAAATCCTTCTAACCACAGATGATAGTACAAAGAATTCAAGAACTAGGTTTCTGCTATTACTAGTATTTACCTACCTACTTAAATATGCAGCACAGGTCAAATCTGTTTGATAGAGAATGTTTTGAAGAGGTAGGAAGAAATCAGAGTAGCCTTAAGTTTCGGTATTGAGATTGTCCAAGATACAATAAACAGTGTCCTTGAAGGATTCCTGACTTATTGTCGCATTGCTGGCACATGTTTTCCCCAGATTTCTAAGTAGAGTTTACCTTAAAAGCCTTACTTGTCTTTTTCACTTCCATGTAACTATAAGAGAAGAAACAATTTGTGATTATCACAACACCACTTTGCTGCAAAAAACCTACCATCATGTTCTCTCCTCAACGAGGAAAAAGAGGAGTGCTGTCAGTAGACAGGTCAAGGAGTCTGGTCAAAGCACAGTCTAAAAGCCACAGAAGGCAAAGGCAGGGACTGGGAGAATGAAGAACTGCCCACTGTAGGAGAAGATCAGGTTCGAGACCATCTAAGGAACCTGAAAGTGCACAAGTCCATGGGACCTGATGAGATGCATCCGCGGGTCCTGAGGCAACTGGCGAATGTAGTTGCTAAGCCACTATCCATCGTATTTGAGAAGTCGTGGCAGTCYGGTGAAGTTCCCACTGACTGGAAAAGGGGAAACATAACCCCCATTTTTAAAAAGGGAAAAAAGGAAGACCTGGGCGGGGAACTACAGGCCAGTCAGTCTCACCTCTGTGCCAGGGAAGGTCATGGAGCAGGTCCTACTGGAAGCTATGCTAAGGCACATGGAGGCCAGGGAGGTGATTCAAGACAGCCAGCTTATATTTTACTGTGAGACAAAATTAATTAATCCTTTAAGTACTACAAGAACCACGCTCAGAAGGGACTAGATTATTGTCGATTGTTACTAAGAACAGTAGCTGACATTCATTGATGGACCGCCCTTCCATTTGTGCATGGGAAATGTGGTGACAGCGATGTTCACTAAGTTCAGGGTTAAGTTATGAGTACATCCATCCCCTCATAGGTCTCATTCCCTGTAGAAAATCCGGTAATAATTTCTCAGTCCCCAGTAACCTTGTCAACTGGCTTGCATCATATAAAAGAGTGCAGAGCCTTAGTTTTGAGAAGTCCTTGAAAAGTAGGACCACTGCTTTTCAGAGGCTCATCCAAAGAAAAATTATCAGAATATTTAAATATCACCTGTGCCTCTGTGCTAGTTTTCAGAACTTAACACAGCACATGTCCCGAAGCATGTAACTCAAAATATTTGCAACACACTAATTAGTACCGAGCAATGCTAACTGAAGTTAAGTGACTTTTTATTACTTCTTTGTGAGTAGTTTTTCAGCCTTTGGCTAATTAAAAAAAATCTCACAAATGTTCAGTAGGAGAAGATTTTGTTGTCGTGTAAAAAGCAAACAGCTTTTCTGGCAAGAAATATGAAAAATAGACTTTTCTAATGATCTGCCGTTCTCTTCCAACAGTATGACTTAGGTTGAAGTCTGCATAATGAGTAGCTACTTTTAGGAAATGGCAACTAATAATTCAGTTGCAGGGAGATCCTTCAGCTTGCATATTATTGCAACAAATTTTATTCATTTCCATACATATATACATTTCAGCAACATACCTAATTTAAAAATCAGAGTTTATGTAAAAAATGAACAGCAAGCAGAAGTCCCTTGCTGTGACTGATTGCATTAGTTATAGTATTGCTTCAGGTGTAATCAGGATTATTTGTCTTTCTGACATTACCACAATGATATGAGATACAGTATGCTAATATGCCTATCTTGGTTTATAAAGTTTTAACAGTCCTTTGTTTCTTTTGGTGTCTTAATTAGTGACCGTTGTTTAAAGTCATCCATCTTTGCTCACATTTATGCAAATATTCCAAATTATTAATGATAGCGTCAATAGGGTCATGTTTATCCATTTTTTTCAAGAAAATACTTTTTCTAAAAGCCTCATTTTACCACTCTTCTTCACACGGAGCAGAAACTTATTCTGTTAACAAATGTAGCTGTTTTGAGGAGTAAAGAATTACCGCCTGTGGATTTAAATTATACACATGTGGTGTATCAATAATACATAAATGAACGCTTCCATCAATTGTACATCAGTATTTTCACAGAATACTATGGAGTGGCACACAAAATAAGTAGTGCTGACAGAATTGCCAGCATGCAGCTAAGTGGTTATAATTTTTTTTAAAAATCACAAATGCTTTTATTTGCATTGAATGAAAAATGTAAATGGCAAAATGTAAATGTAAATGGCAAAAAAAACTGTAAATGGCAAAAATGTAAATGTAAATGGCCTCAAGTTGCGCCAGGGGAGGTTTAGATTGGACCTTAGGAAAAACTTCTTTACTGAAAGAGTGGTTAAACGTTGGAACAGGCTGCCCAGGGAAGTGGTGGAGTCACCATCCCTGGAAGTATTTAAAAGACGTGTAGATGAGGCACTTAGGGACATGGTTTAGTGGGCATGGTGGTGTTGGGTTGATGGTTGGGCTCGATGATCTTAGAGGTCTTTTCCAACCTTAATGATTCTATGAAAAAGGAATATCAGAGAAAATAGTAGAAAGAAATTTTTATAAATCTATAAAATTTCTATTTTCTAAGGACTGACTGGTAATTTCCCTTCAGTTGTGTCTGTGTTCACTCGTGATCCATGAGGGACTGGAAAGTGGTCAGAAGTCCCTTCCCCTCTCCTCCTGGAGAAGGAGGTACCCGAGTGGAGGGCAGGAGTGAGCAGACAGAGCTGAACAGATCTGGATGACTATTCCCTGACCTGTGAACAGCAGGGCAGCTCTCTGTTTTCCTCCTTCGTCCTTTCTTTCACTTGTTTCCCTTTATAGCTTTGGCAATGACAGTGAGAACAGCTAACTAAAATTTTGTGAAGGAAGATGTGCAATCAAAGCATCCACTCAGTGTAATTCAACATACTCTAACAAGGAGTTACAGGGGTACATTTTTTTTTCTGCCTCATGCCATGGCATTTCCCAGGAGATGGCCCTTTTATGCCTATCTGGGTTCTGTGGTTTCCCCGATGGAGGTGACTCTTTGATGTATAAACCTTGTGTTTATAAGTACGGTGAAAGCACCTCTGTCCTTGTTGATCTAATGAGCAGGATGCTTATTTTGCTATGCCATTATGTCAGCTTAATACTAAGGGCCTGAGTGGCTTTGCAAGACTGAAAAAATACAAACTTTTTAATGATCTTTGAAATTAATTCTTACTGGTGCCAAAACAGTATGTGGAATGACTGAGATAAAAGTAATTTGACATAATTCTACTTATTTATGAACTAACAGAATATTGCATTTGAACACACTTATAATTAGCTTTGTAACAAAGCTGATTTTATAAAATCGTTTGGCTGGTTTTTGAAAGGTATTCTCTGATTTTTTTTTTTTGTGGAATTGGTGGGGTTTTTTCATTTGTTTTTAAACACTTAATGAGAAGTTTATGAATTATTTTCTTTACTAAATACATGCAACATCTCTTGATTAAGATAGCTGCAAGTGAACTATTCTTATGAAATGTCTTTAGCATGTCTAATTACAGTGCTTCCTAGTAGCATGGAAACAAAAACAAATCTTTTCTTAAATGCTAAAATGAGCCCTGTTCATAGCTGAGGAAGACTTCTTCTTTTGTAGAAGAACAAGAGAGTGACATTGATGAAGCAACACTTCTAAAGTTTTCTTTGGCACTTCARACAAAATCAGTACTGCAGAGTTTCATCTATCCTTTTGTAAAAAAAAATCTGTAATTTAAAAAGTACGTAATACCTCAATTATCAATATTTTTTATTGCTTTCAGGCAAGGAATATGTAGAAAAGGAAATATTAAAATTTCTTCTGCTTCTGAAGCAAACATAATGCATTAAAATAGGAAGTTACCTGTTTGTATGAAAAAGCTCTCTGCTGTCACATAAACTGGCAGATTAGCAAATGAAATAGAGGAATTGAAATAATATTACTGTTCTGATTTTTCAGAATATATTCTGTCTGTCAGGAAAACCATCTGAAAACTGCAGTTTGCTATCCTGGGTGTAATAAGAAGTGCATTGGTATAAATGTACAAAAATGTTTGAACACTAAAAGCAAATTGACTTTATTTGGAAAAAACTTTAAATTAAGAGTGAAATTTCAGTATTTTGGGTACTGATTACAGTTTTAAGAATCTACAGTCTCTTCTCCAAAGACCTTTCAGTCCATATTTTAAATTATATAAAGTCAATGGGAATAAACAGTAGTTCAAAATTAGTTGCTGATCAGTATCTGTAACCTGTAAAATATAGAGTTAATTCTCTGTGCTTAGAAATGATGGAGCTGTGTGTCTTCAGGATATATTACGAAATAATACAGAAAGCTGAGTTTGTGTATAAAAGTTGTCTTGGAAGTCTGGGAGATATTTTATAAGTCTAGCAAGTGATGCTGGAGCAAGGCAAACTAAGTGCAGAGCATTCAGAATAAGGAGAAAAGTGATAAAGGTCAAACAAAAAGAGAGAAGCAGAATTATGAAGAGGGCTGACACTGAGGTATTGCCTTACTTCTTTAAGGCATTATCATCTGTAGGCACTGAGGGCACTTTAGGTGGAAAGTTTTGTGTTGAGTTTCTGTGCCACGGTATGATATGACTTCTGCCGGTGTAGATCTGACCACCCAAGGACTTTATTTTCATGTTTCTCCTTCCATAAAGTGTCTCTCCCCCATTTGTCTATATATATTTTGCCTTTTTTCGTTGTAGTGCAGACACTAGAACTAATTGCTGGTACAACATAACCAATTTCTGTTCATTGTTTGACTATATTCATTGGGCATCCTGTATGAATAGAGCTGTCTCCCAGAGAAATGCATTATTAAAGATTCTGTGTTTGCAGTGGTCATATATCATTATTTAAACACGTTTAGCATGCCTTCCTGTTTAAAGCACAAAAGAGGAGCTACTGCAGTATAGGTGAGGCAATACCTAAATGTCTCTCACTTGAGAGTGACTCTGCAGATATACTAGCCCTTTGGAACAATACCCTTAATAGCTACAAGCATATTTGATCATATTTGGCATAGATTTTGTTTGCCTTCAGTTAGGAACAGCTTGCTGCTAAGAAAAGCAAAGGGCAGTTTGACCGAAACCTCTAATTTGCTTTTACTGAAGGTCAGTCCCTTTGTCACGTTGTTTTGCTCCAAAGCTTCAGCTTGCATTTCAGATGGAAACGGCCCTTTCTGTGACCAGTATTAGCCCTCTGTGAACATGTATCATTTGTCATTTTATTGGAAGCAGCTGAGGATGCTCTAAAAATAAATGTGTGAAATGATGGACAGTTCATGATTTGTTGGCATGGAATCAAGACGTGACAGAAGGGACCGGGCGAGCCAATTGCATCCTTACTGCCGAGGTTACCATGGAAGCTTTAACTCTTTACACTCCCTTCGTCTCTCTTGCTCACGTAACTTGTGCAGTACGCTTTAATTGTTATGGATGAAGTATATTTCATAGTGTAAAATCTACCTGCCCACATTAACTGAAGCTGTCAGACGTGATTTAGGTAGCTATGTATAGTCCATAAATTCTCATAGGAGAATGGAGGTACCTCTGCCAAGGTTTTTGAGGCAAAAAAGCAGTAGACATGCAAAGTTGAAATGTAAATAAATGCTCATTTGTGTAAGTGTAAATATATTTACATAGTGAGAATTTAAGGAGAAGATCCCCAGTGTGGAAAGAAAAAGGAAGGAAAAAGTAAAGACAGAGGACGTAAGGAAAAGTGAAATCTCTTACTCAAATCTTTTCAGCCGGTTTCTTTGTGGTCTACAAGCATTCCATTTCTCACTCACCCTTCAGTTCAACCTGTCCTCATAGTATCCTTATAACTCTGAACTTTTTTTCCTTTTCTGTCATTTCAATATATTTTTCTCCTTCAGCTACATACAATATTTAATTTAAATACCTCCCTGTTTAATGCAAGCATCCCACAGCTTCTTCCACGAACCACTCCTCAGTTTCTTCCGCACACGAACATTGCATTCTGTCTTTTCATCTTCACAGAGTGTGTGGAGGAAATAATGGCTTTTAAGACTTAAAATATCGCACTTTCCCACCTGTTGATACCCCGAGTGGATGTAGTGATGGGAACCTTTTTCCTTTTTAACTTCCTATTTTCTTAACCAAGTAACAGAGAAGTCTGACAAGGGCTGTAGTGAGCCTGCCCTCTTTCCAGTTCTTTTATTCCATTAGCCTCAGATTAAAGATAAAAACAATTTTGCATATCTGCAGGGAGGTAAATGGCATTTAGTATTTAGAGTGTCTCCTTTCTGGGACAAATAATTTTCCTCCTTTTGTCAGTACTTAAGCCCTAAAGGAATATTCATTTTCTCTTTACTTCTGTTGACTGCAACCCGAATAAGAGAGGTGAAACTTTCAATCAGATTCCCTTTGACCTCTCTGATAGTACACAGATAAATCCATCACGGTCTCTCTCTCTGCCTTCGAATTTTCTTCTGCCATATTTCAGCATCTTGTGCTCTCACACACAAACACTAGAGGTTTTCAAGCAAATGCCTGGGGTAGGAAAAGCAAATCTACTTAATTTTTCACTAGCTTCAGTCCCAGAAATATCTGTTCCATTTTGTTCTGAACCTACAAAATAAATATGCATTCTGTTTGAATGGTTCACATTTGTAGTGGTTATAACTGCTCCTCATGGCAAGCAGTGCAATGATTTTAACTGAAGTATGACAACCAGATCCAGCTAGAATGGTCTTGTCTTTCTCTGAGCTGCATGCATTGTCACAAGATCTATTTATTCCATGAGTTAAGGTGTATGTCTTTGCCTGAATGCAATTTCACAAATCTGGGATTTGGTTGGAACTCCCTCACTTTACAGAGTGCCATGGATAATCGGAAAGTTTTAGCATGGATGGAAAAAGAGGGATACAGCAATTTGCTGGAATCTCCTAAACATCAGGCAGCTCATTTAAAGATGTAGCTCCAGTGAAGCTGACATCTGGATATACGGCCATGGATATATAGACGTGCTCAGGTCAGTTTTTTGGCAGCTGGTCCTCACTAGGCCCCATGTGATTGTGCTGTGGGCAGTTCTGTGCAAAAGTCCAAGGGGTTCTCCTTGCCATGGAAATCACTGCACCTCTGCAGATCAAAAGCAGCACAGGCCTGGCAGGTAGGACATGTCCCAGCTCACTCGTCTCACTGTATATGTAGTAGTGGGTCAGTTTTAGGGGATGGCAAAATCCAGAGGATTTTATTGGTTGTATACATTTTATGGGTTTATATTATGCATTTGCCAGAAGGTGTTCCAATAGCATCTGCAATTCAAATCAAAACTCATCATAGCTATAGACTGTGCACATGAATTCAAAAGTTTATCAGCCTGTTATTTCTAAGTGCTTCCAGGCTTTCCTTTCTCACATTCAGCATCAATAGAGAGCTATGAACTAAGAGGTTTGGATTCTGCTGTTACTATGAAGTCAGAAATTGTGTTATTAAAATTTCTGTTTTTCATTCCCAGAATATAAAAATCTGAAGTTTGTCAACTCCAATGCTTTATCTAGCCCAACTAATGCAGTGCAAAATGAGGACAGATGGTTAATAACAATCAGACAGTGGATTCAGCTTCTTCATTCTGGGATGTCTTCCACTTGTTCCTCACAATGCTTGGATGAAGATTTGATATCACTTTGGGAAGAGGTTGGAACTAAGGCAGTGCTAAGCTAAGCATTCCTGATTATTTTTAGCTGCAGGATTACCAGAAACCTCTGCGTCATGGTGCATCCTATGCCATTTCAGCCAGAACATTTTTCACACATTTGATTTTAAAGAGTTTGTGAGCTTCAACAGTTAAGCCATTACAGTTGAGACTCCTTATGAAGAAACTCTTTATCTTTAAGATGGCAAATTTCAAAGAATTTTGGAGACTCTTCAATCTTAACCCCATAGTCAGCTGTTATTCTATAAAGTAAAAGTCTGCTTCTGCCTTTTCCAAATTACATTTTTTTCACAGCAAGAACTGTACTCTGCCTTCTCTTTTTCAGTCTTTCACAGCAGACTAACATACTTAAAGCAATTACATAACAACAAAATTAGAGTGATGTTGTAGATACTTTAAGCTTTATTATAGCAGACAGACTGAATACCAGGATGGACAACAGGATATGCAGGTTATACTTTTGGATCTGTAACTGTGGTATGAAAAGCAGCTCATCACCTCTTAGTTTGTTTCCCTTTCTAAAGGTGAGCAACAAATATTCCTGCAAAACACTTTTGAGAAATACTTTGAGATTTTGGGGAAGGTATCAAGTCCTATGTACTATTGGTTACAATATGGGAAGAGCACATACATACAGAAATGAAGCAGTTTCCAGAATACACTAAGAATATGTTGGTGAAGTTGAATTCATAGTAGACTGAATTTTCCTTTGCATAGAATCCAACTCATAGAGAAGAATATTTACTGAGTAAAGTGCTACTTGTCAATATTCCTCTCAAGGTAAAATACCAGATCTCATTATCTGCTTCAATAAACTACATTAACAATGAGGCCTATTGCTTTTCACAGTGTTATTATTGCTGTTATCCTGATCACATGAAGTGAGATTAACTATGTTTACAGGATTTTGATAAGGATGCAATAGGATGTACAAATAAGGTCTTTTCTTAAATTTAAAATAAAGGAGCAAAGAAAAGAAACGTAATTGGAGAACTGTGACTAATTTCTCTTAAAAACTGAGGTGCATGCTTATTCATGTACCTTCTATTTTTAAAAATGTCACGGCACTCTAAGGCACTTCATCAGCCTGTGTTAAAGCAAGCAGAAATATAGAGCTGAATTTTGTTTGTGAATATCCTTTATTTGGTATTATCTGCCGCATTAAAAAAGCCCAGCCTAAATAAGGCACTGGGTTTCAATCAAAGTTGGTTTTTTGTTTTTTGGTTTTTTTTTTTTTGGCAGGGGGTGGGGGAGATGGGGTGGGTTGTGATTTTTTTTAAAGAACTTAATCGTACTTTAATAAGATAAACTTTTTATTTGACTACAGTTATCCAAAATACAAGGTGCCTGTTTTCAGAGTGACTAAAGGCCTATGTCCCTTGCTCATCTGCAGAAAAAGGAGTAATGGCAAGCAGGCTTTCCATTAGGGATTGTGCTGCCCCATGCAGATGCTAGCAGCTGGGAATGGTCCTCTTCCTCCCCTCATCCCACAAGCTGGGCTCAGGTCTTCAAATCAAAGATGACAGTACTTGCCAATATGAGCAGAGAGTTCTGACAAGCAGCATTTTACTTGCATTTGATGCAAGTGTGAATGATTATATTGGTCGCAAGTCAATGCAATTCTGGTAATCCTGCATAAGGGACTCTCGTGTACACCCGTGAGCCACAGCTGGGGTAGTCAGCAGTGCTGCCCACGTGAGGAAAGGAGTCCCCTCCCTGCAGGACACAGTCCTGCCGGTTTGCTGGTGTGGTGCCAGGCCAGGCTTGTGGTGCCGACTTGCATACAGCTCTGTTCTCCTTGGTGCGTGTAGTGACAGTGCCCTGGCTGGGGGAGAAGGTTTGAAGTCATACCTGTCCCCCGTGTAAGTTAAGACATAAATTAATAACTAGTTAGTAAGTAGACATAACTTAATAACCAGCTGTCCCTTGCGTAAGTTACTAACAAGTTACACAGAAATATGTAGTAGTTGTAATAAGACTAATCAGTCCCCCACCTTCAGGCTCCAGCGATACAAGTGCTCCACAGAGAAAAGTTCCTTGTGACCATATGCTCTCCAAAAGCACAGCCAACATGCTGCAAGGCGAGAACACAGCTGGAGAGAAAAAGTACAGAATACCTCATTCTGTCTTTTCCCTTTCATTTTCATTTAGTAAAGTCAAACCTAAATCATGAGGTTAAAACTGTAAGCATCAACTTGAAAAAGAGAGAAGTCTTGCTTTGCATTTTTCAGTTGACCCTGGTCACCTTCTTTCTCATGATGGCATGCTTGTATTAAATACCAAATATGAGCCTGCCAGCATGCCATTTAGTACTCCAGTACTAAATAAATGTCATGTATCATTTTAAACTGGTAAAATTTTGGACCCATTTTGTACTTTTGGAAAGGACCGTATATTACAAACCGATAGCAAATTAAATCCAGTACCTTTGGGACCACTGGTTTATGTAGGTCTTGTTGCTCATGGATTGTGTTACAGATTGCATAGGGGTTTTGCTTGTTTGTTTGTTTGTTTGTTTGTTTGTTTGTTTTTAGCTGAGCTCCTTCGATTGGGAGAAGAAAGAGTGACATTATCTCACATATTATTCCCCTGATCTCTGTGAAATCTCATGCTATTCTTTCTCTGTACTCAAAATGGGATTGGGTCTACACTAAAGCAGAGGCAAAAGTGTGTCCAGATGATTCTTAGCCCAATTTCTTTGGGCATCTTTCTTCTCTAACAAGGCACGGTCCAACCTCAGCCAAACCATTTTATTTTCTGATAACAGATGCATTGGAAATCCATCTGTCTTTTTGGATGCTGTAGCAGATGCTATTCTGCTTTCCAGCATCTCTTTGAATTCTGCTTGTGGATGACCCATACTTCATTTGTACTTGATTTTCATTTAATTTATCCTGAACCTTGTAATAAAGCTCTCTAGTGTTCAGTAAATTACATGGAATTGAAATCCAGCCACATAAACTGTTAACATGCAATGAGACAGTTATTTAGGGTCTGCCGAGAGATCAACACATTCAAGAGTAGAATAATTTATATGTTGAATATTTGGCAGCAGCTCCCTCAGTACAAAGCAGTTTCTCTGCTGGGATACTGAATTCCTCCAAAAGTGTTCATGAGGTCAGAAATATGTATTTCTGATAAAAATTCCCTGAAATGGGTCCTGGCTGAAACACATGTTACAGATTAAGTGGCCTCTCCAGCCAAAACTACCATATCAGTGCTAAATTTATATCATACAGCAGACACTGGCTTTTCTTGAATAAATAATATATACAAGATATGAAATTGTTTTAGCAAGTCAGGAACTCTATGACTACCCCTAATTTCATTTGTCTTTCAATTAATGCAGTCCTCAAAATGCAAAATCATTGTGCACAGACATTCATTATATTTGTAGGATTTCTGGCAGGACTTTCTTTTCCAGTGCAATGGACAAACAGACTGCGAGTTTCCATGTGCTGGTTTTTTTTTCAGTGAACGTGGTCATAGTACGTATTTATATGAGTCAGGGTTACATGCTCACCTTCATTCAACACTGTATACCTCAGATAATTTTGCTGGCTGCAGCTGATCTGAATTTGAGGGGCCAAATGAGCTTATAGAAACAATGGTATTCAGTGGTTTCCAAATGAAATAGAAAGCATGTTCCCGCCGGACTTTTCAGTTCAGTCATGTTCCACTTAAATAGAAAGCTTAGATGCTTTGCTTCATTTCATTAACATTTATCATTTAGATTATGATACACCTGGGATGATTTTCTGAATGTATACCACAACACAGGCAATGCCTAGGGAAGCTTTTAACTGAAATGAGGAAAAATAGAAGAAGGAGTACAATGTGCAAGCGAAGTAGTCAGTAGTCAGTTTTAATGAGAGTTATGTTTTCCACAGCTGTGGAATAATTTAGAATTTATTCTGGATGATTCTGAATTTTCTACATTTGTGTATTAGGAAAAATGCATTTCCCAAAACTATTTTTTTTTCCTTTTTTGCAAAACTGTTTTAAAAATAGCGGGAACATTTTAGATCTTCAGTTTTCTGATTAAAAAAAATGCACCAGAGCATCATAAGTAGGATGTATATGAAAGGACATATGAAAATTAAGTGACTGCTTCAAAGAATTCTAGTAGCTTCAGTTTAAATTTTTTAGACCAGATCTGCTTCTGTGAGGGACAGATTTACAGAGTTGTATGAATAAGACAAGAATAAATGGGTTCAAACAGAAGCAAAAGAGATTGGGGGAAACACTGGGTTGGGGTCGGGGTCAACTTCTAGAGAGTGATAAAGTACTAGAGTTCTTGGGGGGGGGTTGGACTCTCATTCTTTTTGTGTTTTTTTAAATGTCTGTCAATAAAGTACAATGCAAGACTCTGGACTAGGTGGATTCCTGAGAACCACTAAAATTCTACAAGTTTATAATTCTGAGTCTGCAGAATTCTTTGAAAAATATTTTTACTTGATGCTTCTCTCAGAACTATTTTTTGCCAGCTATATTTTGAGTCTTCTTTCCCAAAGGAATATTTTTGTTTTGTTATTGTTGTCTTGCATAGGCCATGTTTTCTAAGGGTTCATTCAACTTCAGTGATCCCATTTTTGAAACTTGAAGTGTAAGGTCTAGATGTATTTAACTCTCAGCAGAGCTAGGTGCATCTCTGATGGTGATCACTAAAATATTGCTCTGGTTTCAGATAATTATATTACATTTTTAACTTGACACTTCTACTACTTTTGCAACAATATGAAGTAGTGATTTGGGAGTAGGACAGATTTCAAAGCTTCATGCACAGAACAAGTTTCACCAATGTAAGTAATCAGAATGAGGAATGACTCCCTGCAAATTGTGCAGTTTTTCAAAATGTCTCTGAATTTATTCTGGATCATTGAAAATTGTCCCCATATGAAAGGAAAAAAAACCCAGACAGTCCGCTAACCTTCCCTGCTTGCAGAACTTACTTGATTATAGGAATATCTCAGAAGCTCTCATACCTAGTTAAGTATCAGGTTTTAATATGCCAAGTGTTTGGTTCTTTTACTGTCCACTTGATTTTTTTTTTTTTTTTTTTTAAATGAGAAGCTGTGAAATGCCTAATATTTATGACTTTTCAAAGACACTATTACTAACCAACTACTAAGCACATTAATTAACATCTCATCGAGAAGAATGATCAGCATTATTCTGACATCACAAGCTTAATATTGTTAGAGCTGGCACACAAATATTTAGCTTAGGAGCGTATCATCATACTCCTAAACTCCACAGACTTTTGCACCTATGGTTCATGGCTTACCAGTTATAGGGACTACAGCACAGTTTTAAAAGTCATTCTCTGAATATTGCATCAAATAGTTCTTTGGTATTTTCCCTACGTTTATCAGAACAAGGCACTCCATTATTTTTACAGAGGCTAGCAGTTGGGTTAAATCTATTATTAAGCAGAAAAGCTACATCCTGGGCTTTCTTTTGTAGCATTTTATCCTGTGCTCGCTAGAGTCTTACTTAGCTAACATGTTGTAAGACCACCTAGCAAGGATACAATGTAAATGGATCTGTGAAACAACATGTGATGGAAGTTCAGTTCTTCCTGTAGTCAAAACCAGCATATTATATCTGCATGTATGTTTTTTGAAAATATGGAGAAACTCCCTATGTAGAAATGACAAAACTATCAAAAAGATCATGGTGGAAAGCCACAGCAAAGAAGATGTTTGTTGGGGTGTCACTGGTAATGTACTGAAGATGGTACACACAGTCATAGTTGAGCATAGAGAGTAGAATAGAATCCTAATATGGAACGGGTAGAACATCACATGCAGTTCATGCCAATATGTTACTCACTGAGGAGTGAATGTATGTTTCTGTATTTTGATAAATTCAAGAGGATGCTTTTCTTACTGTACCAGTATTTCTGATCCATCCATTGCTTGGCAGTGTAGAAAAGATTACACTGATATTTCACTTTGACAGTGAGATACCAGATAGGAAGAGATGGTTAATGTGTGACATGGATAAAGAACTGGTCTGAGATCACTGTCACTTGACAGTGATCACACAACTAAATTGTCAAAGTACAGTAATCTGTGGCTCAACTGCAAGGTAGTCTGTACTGCAATAACAGTTCAGAATAGAACCTGGAAAAAACAGAGGCAAACTTTCTCCTTGTAATTGGATGTTCATATTTCAAGTGATTAGTGCCGGGGACAAAGGAGAACAATGAGAACTTTGTCCAAAAGAGGAAGCTACAGAACGACACATGCTGTTAGTGATTGGCAATGTCAGCAGGAAATAGTGCAAAGATACAAAACAGCCAGAGAAGATGAAGAAAAATTATACTGAAATGAAAAGTGCTGCAAGCAATGAGATGAAAATACTGCTTCAAAAATAAAGTCACACAAAACTCTGCCAGCATGGAAATAGTCAAGCCCACAGGCCATGGCAGGCAGATTGCAAAACAGGCATGAAGAAGTCACGGCTTTAGATTTGTAGGGTTTCCAGAGGTATAACCATGGGAAAAATCCTGAGCCTGGTTCTATTGCTGGGAGGTGGAAGTCATGCAATGGGATACTGTGGGGATCCTATGTAGGGTTTGGATGGATGTGTACCGCAGCTCTGCTCTGCAGGATCCTTTCACTGAGGAAGCAGTGGAGCCTACATTGTGGAGAAGGTGCATATTGGGAAACAGAAGAAAACCCATCTTGCCATCTTCCTATGGGCTGCCTTCCTCATGTGCAGCAAGCCTGAAAAGAAGTAGTGGACTCTGCTCCAGCCATCAGTACCGCTGCATTACATTTCTGTGGAAGAGCTCTCTACTGTCAATGACCTCTGCTCCCGTGGGCTCCCTCTGCCAGACCCTGCTGTTTGCTTTGAATACGGAGCTCAAGTTTTCTCTTCTGATGCAAAACACTGCAAATGCATCAGAGGGATATTCCTCAGAGGGAAGAAAACCCAAAGAATGGCTGAAGTTACGAAGGAGGAATTTTGCGTTTGAGGCATATTAATAATGCTAAAGAAGAATGTAAGATATGAATCACTGTTACCTCCAGCCACTCCCATGTTGTGTATATAGGTATGTATATGTTTAATTTCACAGTTCTCCTGCCCTCTGATAAGGCTATATTCATGGCTGAATCCAAATTACATTCTAAAATTAATTTCTAGATAGCAGTCTTAGGATGCCATTTGAACCCTATCTGGTTCCCAGCTTGGGGAAAAGAAAGTGTTTCAGAATCTCATTTCCTTCTTCCATACTGCTCTTTCTTTAGCTCTGTTCAGTTTTAAACTTTACTATTTTTCGCAGGTGATCTCAAAATATTGGTCTGGAGGTCTTTAAATGACTTTCTTTTTAACCTATCTAGCACAATTTCAGCGTTAGTACTTTTCCGGACAGAGACCACAGACACAATCTGCTTGCTTCAAATATATTTTTAAGTCCTTCCATGTGAAGTGAAGCATTCAATTTTTTTTGTTTGTTTTACTCTGCAGAATATTTTAATCACCAGACAGCCTGTGGAAATTAATCCTTTCTCTGTCATGTAAAATGACAGACAGCTGGGTGAGAGTTTTACTRGGCCGTCATGCACCGCATGCATCCTCTGATGCCTGTCCTTACAGGGCTCAACCTTGCTACTTGAGTAGGCCCTTTTATGTTTTCAACAGACAACAAGAAAATATGGTCTCTCTTACACCCTGTAATGCTAGCAGTGCTAATAACGGTAGCAAAAAGTCTCATGGAAAAAGCTTGATCTTTCATAGAATCATAGAATCATAGAATCATTAAGGTTGGAAAAGACCTCTAAGATCATCAAGTCCAACCGTCAACCCAATACCACCATGCCCACTAAACCATGTCCCTAAGTGCCTCATCTACACGTCSTTTAAATACTTCCAGGGATGGTGACTCTACCACTTCCCTGGGCAGCCTGTTCCAACGTTTAACCACTCTTTCAGTAAAGAAATTTTTCCTAATGTCCAATCTAAACCTCCCCTTTCTTTGTTTCATGACAGTCTGTGCTTTATACATGGCAGACCTGGGCCATTCAGAGCCCTGAAGTGACCATACCATATGTATCTGTGCCTGCTGTCTTCTTTTATTGGTCTCCCTTTTAATTACTGTAACTCTGGTTTAGTGTTTTCATTCTTTCTTCTTTTTTATTCCTCAGTGTCCTGGTTTCGGCTGGGATATAGTTAATTTTCTTCCTAGTGCTGTGTTTTGGATTTAGTATGAAAAGAATGTTGATAACACACTGATGTTTTTAGTTGTTGCTAAGTAGTCTGCTAGTGAAGGACTTTTCAGCTTCCCATGCTCTGCCAGGTGCACAAGAAGCTGGGAGGGAGCATAGCAGGGACAGGTAGCCCAACTGGCCAATGGGGTATTCCATACCATGTGACGTCATGCTCAATATATAAATAGGAGATGTGGTCCAGGACGTAGCGATCGCTGCTTGGGTATCGCTCAGTGGGTGGTGAGCAATTGCATTGTGCATCACTCATTTTGTATATTCTACCATTATTATTATTATTATTATTATTATTATTATCATCATCATCATCATCATCACCATCATTATTTTCCCTTCCTTTTCTGTTTTATGAAACTGTCTTTATCTCAATCCACGAATTTTACTTTTTTTTTTCGATTCTCTCCCCCATCCCACTGAGGGGAGGGGGGAGTGAGAAGCGGCTGTGTGGTGTTTGGCTGCCTGCCGGGTTAAACCACAACACTGAGGAACACACACATTCTCACAGTCATCTACCCCTTATCTCTACTTTCTCATGTAAATTGCACAAAACAGAGCTATGGTTGCCTATCAGCCTAGTTTATCCACAATGAAGTAACAAATTTGCACAGATCCTAGTGTCATTTTTGTGGTGGGAGAGAATATGGGGATTGAACATCAGTCAAAAAACTGCTGAGGTATTCAGAGAAAGCAATAGGAAACACAAAATAAAGAAATACCTAACTGTAGCGAGGCTTTTCAGGCATCCCACTTGTTTTTTGTTTGTTTCGACAAGTGAGGTTCATTAAATGTCATATTTCATATTGTTTTACATTTCTGAACTCCCTGGAACATTCAGAGCTCTCTTCATCATATGTTGCCGGTGAATATAAAAGCAAAGCAAATACTATCTGGCCTCTCGTAAAAATTCTTATAAGATATTAAAATGAAAGAGCAACACTCTTTTGACACTTTTAAAGATTAATATGTAAACAAATTTCCATGTCTTGTTTGTTCTTTGAGTCTCCACTGAGTCTTTCTTTGCTCCTCCTGAAATTTCCATGCCGTTTTGGAAGGTAACCAACTCACACAGAAACATGTTCACCTTCCAGACCCAAGTGGAGAAGGTGTAAGCCAAGACCTAATCCTTCCAGTGCAGCAAATCTGAATTTAAATAAAAGCAGCTTTCAAAAAGCAGAGAGTGATGAGGACTAAAGAACCAATAGAATTACTAATCTGTTGAAAAAGAAGTCATATTTTTGGTATGCAAATGACCACTTTATAAAGAAAAATATTCACTGGACACCAAAGAGTGTAATAATAGAGGATGGAAGTGGTAATACAGGTGTTCATATTGCATAAAGACAGGAGAGGGAGAGAGAATTTAGGTAACAAGAAGAATTTCCTGCCTATTAATTTAAGAGTAGTTTGGCTGAGTTTAGCAATGTTGAAAGTCTTCAAGTCTTGGTGCTCAATGCACAGAAATCTTCTGTTCATTTAAATAGCAAATGTCCCTACTTTATGTCTCTCTGGACTGTTGCACTAATGTTCTTTAAACCTATGCTGTAAAGACCACATATGCAACTGAACTAGTTAGGACTGCCTGCTAAGACTGCTAACCCAAGTGTTTGTTTCTGTACAGTTGTTCACATAAAAAGGCCATCTATCCTTGTCAGCTGGTTTAAAACAGCCATTAACAATCATTGAGTATCAATAAGATAAACATTACTATCGAATATATGGTTGGTATAAGTTATTTGTAAGATGTTTTTTCACCATGAGAAAAATGGTACAATCCCCCTTGATTCTCCAGGCACCCTAATGCACCCTTTAGTGAGTTTCTGTAATAAGATGGCTTAGCATCACGCTCCTACCAAAACAAAACTCCTAGCAAAACTAAGACTCTGACATTTGAACCTACAACAAGCTTTGCTTAGGCACATGGATTTGTTTGTATCAGGTTCATACATGGTAGAGGTCTGCAGGAAAAAAAATTAAGACGTAACGTCAAGTTGTTAGGAAGAAACTTGTTGGGCTCCTTCATAGTGCTCCAAGAAGGTTAGTTGGGCAGAGTTGGAAACTGAGTATATCTGACAGCTTGCTTTATTTCCTTTATCTATGTTGGTATAACCAGTCTGAAAAAAGACACTGAACTTGCCACTCTTTTGTTCTATCATTTGTCTTAATAAAAGCTTCTGGGCACAGTAGAAGCTCACCCTTTGGACTAGAAACACACCCTAACAGCACGCTAGTGCTTAAGTCAGACTGTAAGGTTCCGTAGACACTGGTTTCAGATTCCCTAGCTTGTTGGTTCTGTTTTGTTTTGTGGTTGGTCGGGTTTTTTTAAGCAGAACTATGAAAGATGCTGTCTTGCTCCAGTCTCTCAAGCTGTTTTCCATAGGCGTATGAGCTAGGCTTTCCTGTGACTTTTACTGTTGATTGGCATAACAGTCTCTTGTTGTCTGCAGTGAGCTACTAATGAACCAACAAGGGATTAGGAGGAAAAGCCTGGCGAACATCCACATGCTGCATCAGCTGAACTGGAGGAACTCTTCTGTCAGTCTCTTATTTTGAGGCTGTAGATAAGTTTCCTAATCGTATTTGTGATAAAGTTAACTTAATACAATGTTCACAGCTAAAGTCCGCAGGAAGCTTGACAGTTTTCCAATAATATGCAGCAGAAAATGTAGCAAAAAGCAGAGTGTATTTCTAATTATTAATGTTATTTCTAATTATTAATGATGTGTCTTCTCCCTTTGCTATCTGGATGAAAATTTTACCACATTGTGTCGTAAAATTCTCACTCTGTCTATACCTATGTGTTTAAAAATGTCAGCATCCACATGCTGTGCGTCACAGAAACTTTGTAGCACAGGGAGAACAGATGTAGTAGTATTTCAGAATGTTAAGGGGCTGTATTAGAGCCAGGAACATTTCTTATGAATAAAGTCTAACTTACGAATAAGTAAAGCTAGCATTATTTTTTGAGTGGGTTAACAGCTCAATATTCTCTAAAAGTCAACAGTGACTAGGTGTGGTAGTAGTATGTTAGGACTGGCCTTGAAGGTGATGGCAAGTCTTTTGTGTATGATGAAGTGGATTCATTAGGGAGGGCTGAGACAGTTGGAGTGGTAAGCCAGAATGATGATCTTTGCAGCAGTATCCTGAGTGGATAAAAAGAAGAGCAAGATAGCACTTGACAAGGACAGAAAAGAGAAGGTCACAATAGTTGAGGAGCAAAACCATGGAAGTCTAAAATAAAATTTTAGTTGTCTGACAGGGAAAAACATTGAATCTTAGAGTTGTTGCATGTCCTGCTTCCGGCTGGGACAGAGTTAACTTTCTTCCCAGTAGCTGGGGGTGTGTTCTGTGTTTTGGGTTTGGTATAATAGGAGCGTTGATGGCCCATTGATGTTTTGGGTGCTGCTGGGTGGTGCTTGCACCGGGCACTTTTCGGCCTCCCATGCCCTGCCAGCTGCAGGGGAAGCTGGCGGGGGGAGCAYAGCCGGGGTSRTTGACCCAGCTGGCCAATGGGGTATTCCATACCATGTAACATCATGCTCAGTATAAAAACTAAGGGTGTGGGGGGGCTCTGGGTCCCGGGACGGGCTCTGGTATCGGGCACACGTCGGTTTCGGTGGGTGGTGAGCAATTGCATTGTGCATCGCCTGCTTTGTATATTGTTGTTGTTGTTGTTGTTGTTACCACTGTTATTATTACTGTTCTACTTTGTTTTATTTCAATTATTAAACTGTTTTTATCTCAACCCGTGAGTTTTCCTACTCGTGCCCTCCCGATTCTCTCCCCCATCCCACCAGAGTTGGGGGGTGAGCGAGCGGCTACGTGGTGTTTAGRCCCTGCCAGGGTTAAACCATGACATTGCACTGAACGCATTAGATATACCCTGGATTTGAGACCATAAAGGGAGAAATAAGTAAGAGGTGATAGCCAGGTTAAAGGGCTGCAGGACTGACATGGCTAGGAAAGTTTCAGTGGAACTACTTGTGTCCCAAGCATTAGCTCACACACTTAGGCTTTGGCAGAATAACACAGTCTCTTGAACAATACTGACTGACTGGAGGTGTGGGTCACGTTGTACTAACAGGCCTGATGAGGCATAGTGAGATAAGCTGCTGGAGACCTGGTACTACCAGTGGCATCCCACAGTTGTGTGAGGCATTGAACATGAACTATTTGAGACCGTGTGTCATTCAGAGCAAATTAAAGCAAATACCATAAAACACCATCCCTTGACACACTCTGACTATGTCAAAATTTGAAATGAAGCTTGCTGCATTAGTTCTTCATTGCTGAAGATGCATAGGAGTTTTACAAATGACAGTTAATAACTCTCTTGGAATTCTATGTGACAGGATTTTCTCTGTAGTTTGGAAAATGATCAATATGTTCCCTCAAGTGCAAACACTTGAAAAATCATTAAGTTTCTTAGGAGAAAGATTTTTGCTAATAAATAGGTAGTACAAACAAATCATGAGAACAGTTGAGCTTCATCTGTGGAATTACAACAGCCAAGTATTTTTCAGCTTCAGTTTCCACAGAGAGTTTTAAAACATAGTTGTCTGACATTTTTAAGACATTGAACTTTTTTGAACATTTTTTCTTTTTAATGAGGTTTAAGGACCTCCAGTAAAGATGGAGTTATTGGAATGGTGTTTTCCCATGTGATGAGAAAATTTCTGTCTTCTAATGACATGTAGTTCATGGTCACAGTTAATATGATACCTGCATCAATTTCCAGAAATATACATTACCAGATTCAGGGAGCCATATTTTCACTGTATAGAAAGGGATAAACTTGAAATATAATTCCATTTTAAGGGCTCCAGAATACCCACATAGTATTCAGAAGACTATTTAGAATAACTGACATATTGACAGATTTTGTGCTGCTTCTGACATTTATAGCAACCCAAAACTTCTGAAGAGCGATGTTATGATATTATCCAGATCTTCAGATATACTTTTCAACTGGGACTACATCTCAGTTGGCTGGTGAGGATGTTTTATGTCAGAGTCTTTGAAAAGCCTGCTTATGAATATTGTAGTACATAACTTTTTCTATTTTAATCAGTTCTGTAAAAGCACAGGATTTATGCATTGCCATCTAAATATACACTAAGTGTGAAGAGCCAGAACTTCTGCTTCATGACTACATCTTGCCCCACTTCCACGACCGGAGACAATTTGGGTGAGATACAACCTCCATGCCAGCCCATAAAATTATTGCTGACTGCTGACATGGGGCTGAAATGCCTGTTTAGGGAGTCTTCATGCATATCAGCAGTATGGCTTTTTGGGTGGACTAGGCAGTAGTCTTCTTCTGATGTAACTTAAGCATCATCATGTCTGAACTGTGGCAACTCCTTGAGTTGTGACAAGGGAAAAATGTTGGACACAGTTCGGGATGTAAACTTAGATAAAAGTTGTGAAAAGGGAGAAATAAGGTACTGTGATGTCAGATTGCTGTACTCTTTTTTTACCAGCGCTTAATCTGGGAAAGATCCTATGGAAGTCAAGCCACGTTGGCTCAATGCCTAGAAGAAAGTTGCAAGGTGTGGGCCATTGTAAGATTTAACATTTATAATGGCTGAATGCATCATAGCATTTTGTATCTTTTCTTTGGATTCATTAAATATTTAGTAAGAAAGAGCGTTAAATTAAAACTAAAAGAGAAAAGTTTGTATCTTTTTGCTGGTTTTGCTCAGTATTTAATGAGCTAGAAGATTTACTGGGTTTTATATTTTTTTTTTGAAATTCCATTTATGTTTTATTTTATTCTCTTAATTTCTTATGTTAGTAGTAAACTTAAGAGAGAGAAAAAGGGAGACTAAAGTCTAATAGCAGTTAGCTGCTGATATAATAAAGTATTTGCATTTATGATACATCAAGATTTTCTGGCCCATTTTCTCCTTTATAAAGAAAGAGTGGTTTACCCCCTTTTAAGATTAAAAAAATATAAATTTCTTTTAAATAGCTACACAGAATAAATATTTTAATGATTTTATTGGATGTTGGAATATTTATTCAAAGCTATTCTTATTAGATAGGAGAAAAATATTCTTTAACTTTGTAATAAGTTGCAGGGACATCACTTTTAAAGCAACCATTAGATTGCTCTAGCTTTACAGCATGATTTTTACCCTTTTCATATGTATGCTTAAAAATATTTAGGTTGTTCTCAGTCAAAATCAAGAAATTGTAGCTTCTATTAGAGGTTCTGTTCCCAAACTTTATGTATGATATGGGACTCCCACTGGTGCTATTCCATTTCAGCTTTCTGTTGCTGTGCATAGATGTCCTGTCTGCACCCAGCTCTGCCAGTTAGTTCTACCACTAACTACCCCCCTGCCAATGATAGCCTCCCCCAAAATCTGTTAGTGCAGCAGTGCATGTGTGCGTCCCAGTTTGCTTTATGCAAAGTCATCAAGGTTAGCTCAGATCACTAATCTGAACTTTTTAAACAAATCCAACTGATTTTGACTTATGCAAGCCAGGCTCCCATAAACTATTTCACTAGGTGGTAAGGAGTATCAGAGGATAGTAATCATCCTCATGGAAGCCATGATAAAAACCTGAGAGTGGCTTAATGGCATCCAGATGAATATGAGCACATAAGAAAAGGAAGTGTAAGGAAGAAATATAACCATTGCTGGGACTCCATCTGTAGACCCACTCATCAATTTTCAGTCTAAATTGATTGGGTCTTTTTTTAACATTAACATTTCATGATATATAGCATTAAGCAATAGCAGTAAGATTAATGGTATCAAGGATCTTAGTCATAGTAATGTAAATAGAGTCACTGTATTGTCGTTTAGAGCTCCATCACAGGATGAGAAGTGACCATTTAGATATGTCCATAGCTCGAAATATAACCAGTGACGTCAATTTAATATATTTACCCTCATGATAAAAACTAAGAACCTGCGAAATGCTTTGATGAAAAGGAGACAGCATCTATAACACTTTCTATGCTGAAACCTTTTATCTGCAGTTATACATAAGAAAAACACAGCTACATGCTGTTGTGTAAAAAACACCTATATGGCATGGTAATTTATACATTAATATCTTTCCTCCCATTCCTATTTCCTCCATTCCTACTTATCTTGTAGACCTTTTCCAAGTTTAATTCCACAATATATTAAGGCTTGGGTAGCTAGACAAGAGAGAAAATAGGGTTTCAATATTTGCAAGTATGTTAGCTACATTCTTCCTGTTGTGTTTTGATAAAGCTGTATGGGTAAATGAAAATCACTTTCTTTTTTTTTTAATGAAAGGCAAAGAAGAAACCAACAGGCCACTTCACTGGTTTTGGCAAGGTACTTGGAGAGAGAAATAATTATGTCATGCAGTTTGTAACCCTAGCTGTTAATAGAGTCAACTCCATTTTTAAGCAGGTAGGAATGTGAGGTTCAGATAGCTTTGTGCTATTTTGCGTTCCTACAGGGGAAATACCTTTTGTAAGGTTTTATAAAGTTTTGCTAAAAAGCAATGACCTAATGAGGGAAGGTATATTTAACTGCATATTAGATTACCTGTATGTATATCAAAAGGAGAAAAAAAAAAAACAGGAGATTCTCATGGCTGGTTCACAGCACTTGAGAAACCAAAGTTTAGTCACAGCTTTCTTGCAAAGTCCTAGCCTTCCCTGGAGATTATTATTCTTACTGTGCTTTGGCATTCATCTGTAAAACTGGAGTAATACCAATTCCTTCCTTTCTTCTGCGCTTTCTCTGCTGTGGCTTGGAAGAAGAGTCAGAATTAGCCATAGGTGCAATAGACCTACACCTCTGGGAAAAACTGTTTACTTTGCCCATACTTGAGGAGGCAGATCCCACACAGTGGATCCCCACGTGTGTATTTGTCTAGTCACTGCCAGCCGTGGGGTGCAGGTTTGGGGGGCAATGGCAGCCGCCTTCTTTGCAGCACTGCCACCACAAGCTCTGCTTTCCCGTTTTCTGCTCTCAGCTCTGAATAAGCGCGACTGTCACAAAAGTAGTAAATATTGGGTCTTTCAAAAAAGTGTTTTCATTTTAGCATTTTCAGCAGGCCGATATTAATGAAAGCTATTAATGAAAATGAATATGTCAGTTCAGGTGGCAATGTTGCATGTACCCAAACACAACTTGTATCAACCTTTTGGGTAAAGGCATACAGATTGCAGATGTTATGTTGCTGATGATGATAAATTAGCCCACTTCAGTCCCACATTGAAGGAGAGCTGGACCTGCTGTCCTTAAAGCCATTGATAAGATAGTTTAGAAGGGAAAGATATTTAGCCTTATTTGGAATGAAGATTAAATGAGAGAAAGAAGAAGAATGTAAAGAGAAAGTTTGCAGCAAATAACGGCAAAGATGCCCAAGGAGAAGCGGCCTGCAGAAATGAAACGAATACAATATTTAGGATGGAGTGTTAAACCTTAGGTTTTCCGACAGAAGAAGTCTAAGCAGCTTCAGGGAGTCCAATCCCAAGCGAAAAAGCACAGAGTAGTGACATGTAAACATTATGCTGTATGGATTTATCTATCCACTGTAGAAAAAAAAGGTACCTATATTATATCAGTTAGCCCCCTTACTCCCACTTCATTCCACTGTTTTCAGTAATGATAACACCCATCATAATGCAAGTACACCTGGGGGACTTAGAAGTTGCTGCCAGTTCTCACATGACACAATGATTTTTTTTTAATCTTATCCAAGGAAAGAAAGAAAACCGAGCCCTTGGCAGTAACGGATTCCAACCGTGCGGGGTTCAGTATTCTACCAGACAGGATTAAATTTGTTGTAATTGTTCCCCTGCTCATTTTTGCTGCAATAGAGGTGCTGTTTTTCTAATGTAAATTCCTTCTTAGATGCTAAATTATTAAGGGATTTAAAGAGTAAATCCTTAACTGTGAATAGCATTGTGCGCTCCATGTGACAACGCCAGTATTGCAAACTGTTGTAGATAGGCCAGTGGCTGTTGCTGGTGCAAGATACCAGTTCGGTCCTGTGGTTAGTATTCGTGTATTTCACCACTGACATTTTCCATGGAAAATACTTTGTTTAGCAAATACTACTGAAGTGAGAAACCATCAAAAATAATGAGCTTGCTTTTCCTTCTCCTTCTCAACCTGTTCTTTTCGATTTTTGTTTTCCAAATAAGCCCACGTAATAAGCCTTAAAGAATTTGAGACAGCATATTTGGTTGTTTGTTTTAATTACAAAAAAAGGATTCTGAATTCACTGCTAAGTATAAAACGCTACATATTACTTGCCACATGCAACAGTCTGTATCTCATAGCAGGGAGGCAGTTGTTTACCCGGAGAAACTAACTGAGAAGTTGGCAAGTCACACCCTGTCAAATCCTCCTCTCCAGCGCGATTAGAGAAAGCCACGCCCCGAGGAGGTGCGGGGTGACCCTCGCTCCGGCTCTCTGTGCACACACCTTCCCAATGGCAGCGACTTCATCCCCAGCCCCGCTCCGAGCATCTCCCCGCACGTCGCGGTCGGCCCCGTGCCGTCCCTCGGCGCCCAACGCGCGTCCCGCTCCCCGCGTCTCCCAGGCAACGGGCGCTCCGCTCCGACGCTGCCTCCCGCCGCGCGGCCCGGGGAGCGGCGCCGGCTCCCGCCCAGATGTGCCGCCGGCGCCCCCGGCACGGCGTTTTTCCCGGGGACATTTCCCGGGTGACCTCGGGGGGGTCCTCGGCGGCCGGCCCCTCGCTTCCCGCATGGCTGCCAGGCTGTGGCGGAGCCGGGTAATGCCGGCAGGCCGGGGCTGATCCGCCTGCCTCTCCTGGCCGCTGCTCGGGCAGACAGGATGTGCTCCCAGCCGCTCCCCTCCCGCTCGCCCCCTTCCCTCGCAGGAGCCCTCTGCGCCTAGTTTAATGGCTTTGCAAAGAAAGCCAGGCAGAAGAGCACTTTTCTCAGTGGCGGTGGTCAGACCATGACCTAACTCATCATGAACTTGGAAGGGCTTGAAATGATAGCAGTTTTGATCGTGATTGTGCTTTTTGTTAAAGTGTTGGAACAGTTTGGGCTGATTGAAGCAGGTTTAGAAGGTAAGGGAGTGCTTTTCAGTGGCTTGTCATTTTTCTGTTCTGGTTATTCTCTCGCGGCGAGGCAAGGGGCACCTGTAAACTGGATGTAAGACACTACCTGAGTCACCTTGCGAGCGACGTGCACATCAGTGGCTGTGTGTTGTTGATGTTAAAGTTGCGGTGATTTTCTTTCGCAGGAAAAATAAACTGGTATACTGAATACTGCAAGTATAAACTTAGATGTTAAACAGAGATAAATGCCTTAAAATCTGAATCTCTTATTCCTGTTTTAAATCTGCGAATTGAAAGTAGTAGAGGTCAAAGCAGATTTCAGGATGTTAACATGCAAATACAGTTATATTGCCTTAAAATTGTATTGTAATCTATTCAAAATTGGTTTGTAATCTATTCACGTTAACATCATCTGTACTGGGATTGTTATAATACCAAGGTATATATTTTATAGTATTTAAAAACCTGTTGAATATTTAATTTACCGTTAATATTTTTAAATGTGCTTGAGGAAGAACTGCAATACTCAGATTCAAAATAAGCAACTTGAACATTCACTTAGGCCAATCAAGTGCAAGTTTTATTGCTTGATGCTTTGTTTATCTTAGATCACCTCCTTTCTTCTTAGCAATATTGTTTGTGTATAAAGAGGTGAAAATGAAAAATAAGAAGCTTACTCCATTTAAAATGTGCTTTTTATCTGTAAAAGCTAGCAGAATATTGATTATTTTGGAGAATATTTATTATTTTTACCTTATTTCTGAAAGGGCTGTTACTCTTACCATATGAAAAGTTAGTCTAAAAAAACACTGATCGTAGCATGGTTGATAACGTAATGATATTCAGTGTTTTATTAGGTTCCAGACTGAAGTGGTCTGTTTCTCAAATATTGAAAAAATACTGTATTCCCAAATCTTCCTGTGAGCTAGCATTTGAGTACAGTGTATGTACTTATGCCTATGAAAAGGAGAACTTTGTTGACTGAGAGATTGTGGTTTCATGTATTAACGAATAAGAATATAAGCAAAATTTGCTCCTATGAAAAGGTCTAAAGTAATCCTGTTTATGTAACCCTTTCAAGAAACACAGTGATTTTAAATAAGGAAGTTCACTCAACTGTTTCTCTGTCTGCATTGCTGGCTTGTGTGGACTTGCTAGTATTGATTACAGAATCTGAAAACACTGCAGGGACTCACAAAAATGTGTTATCAAGCACATTTTTATAAAGAATTTTTGTATCCATTAGAGTGCACGATATTGAGTTTAAATGACAACAGAGAGATTCCCTTCAAATGTATGAAATTCTACTTTTCTTTTTGTTTTGTGTTCCGTTGTAAATAGAAATGTCAATCAACTTGAGACATGTTATGATAAAAGTTACCTCCAGCATTAGAGGCTGCAGAGGTTCGGAAATAAAGGCGGTATTTACCTTTTAGGTTGGTCGGCAGGTTTGTGTGTGCTCTGTGGAGTCTGATTGTCACATCTGGTTGGGTTCCCTGGCAAAATTTAGCACTTGATTGTTGTCTGTACTTGTTTTTGTGGCTGGGGAAGCTGATAATGGAAAGACAATTAGAAATATAGTGAAGCTGCCTGTAAGTGGTTTTAAGATACCTGTAAGAAATAAGTTTCTCATGCAGCTGCCTGTTTCGTCTGCCTCACTGGCCAAAAAACTGGCAGTCTGCATGTGCATGGAGTCTTAAAGTTTCTTCTTACCTAGTGCAGGACAGGTTTCCAGCATGCCAGCTAGATGAAACCACAGGAAGACATGTCTGCCCCATTCCTCTGTGGTGTTCAACTGCTGTGAATGAGATAAAAGGCATGTTACATGGGAATCGGGGAATAGATATAAACAATGATGTATGAAAATGGGGCTTAGCTAAATTGCACAGACTTATGAATTTGTTTTCTCGTAGTTCAGGAACAGGGCAGGTTTATTCCCCATTTTTTTCTTAAACTTGAGAATCAAAGATCTGAATTGATTACAATAGAAAGAAAGAAGATTCATACACTTTTACTAGGGACTTGAAAAAATTTTTATGATTTTAAGTATCAAGGCTATTCATTTCCACCCATGAATGAAAAGTACATGCATCATAAAATTGTGCAAATGTTAGAGATGTTTTTAAGTAGAATGTTAAGAAAAAATGAATTTTACAAGTGTACTCGGACTATCCATGTGCTTTTCCAGAAATCAGTGAGGACGTTGGTTGCAGCTTTCTGAAAATGTTGTTTGTTATAAGGACATTTACAGTTGTCTGGTTTTGGATAGGTTATATCCCTTCTTTTTTTTTTTTCTCAAATGTTAGTATGTCCCAGTGAAATCTTTTTGCATGTTTCATACAAATGAATAGTTCATGGCTTATAAAACACATCCTATGTCTATCTGGAAATCATCCACAGATTCAGTAATAATCTGTAACACAGTGCACCCAAAGCAGGATGCTAAACCTGAACTCTCTAAATCATACCGAAGCTTTGGTAGAAATCTAGGTTTCAGAATTAGTCCCTATCGTGGTAACAAAAGCTTGAAGCTAAMCTATCTTCCTTCCTACACTGGTTTATCTTGATTCTGAACTTTGTGAACCACTTCCACATCAATTTGGAAGAAAGGGGCAATTTATGTAAATCAATAGCAAAACCTTATTTTCCTCTTTTCAGTGTCATAATAACTATCATAAGTGTAAGTAATATTCTGCTTTCTTCAGACTCTTCAATACAAATTATGTGTATAATAATAGTAGTATGCAATTATTTTCATTATTTGTGAAAAGAATAAAATATTTTCAGAATAAAAATTGTATATACTTGCTTATACTTATTTTCTGATGTACTGCACTCACTTAGRTAACAGTATGTTTTCTGTGGTTTTGTCCAGTTGCCTTCAACTGCTGAGTGGTTCTGTTGTTGTTGTAGGAGAAGTATTTTTAAATAGATGTTTTTAATATTGTATGACAGCTCTTAAAGTGATAAGTAGCAGAATAGATTTATACACTTTTGTAGCTTGTGGGTTGCAGAGACTTTATCTCTAGGTTAAATATTATTTTATGATGTATTGCACTCACTTAGGTAACAGTATGCTTTCTCTGGTTTTGCCTAGTTGCCTTTAACTGCTGAGTGGTTTTACTGTTGTTATAAAAGTATTTTCAAATAGCTGTTTTTAATACTGTATGACAGCTCCTAAAGTGATAAGTAGCAGAACAGATTTATTCACTCTCATGGGTTATGGATTGCACAGACTTTGTCTCTAGGTTAAATATTTAACTCTTCATGAATTAGGTTGTGTCCTCCTTAATAAACTTCACTGATTTTTTAAAACAGTAATGTATTAGGTGTAAGGAGTAATGTATTGATACCTAATGAGGAAAGTTTGTTCACACCTAGATATAAATTTAAAATTAATCATATTTCTTGTATGGCAAATTTTTCCAAAAGTCATTCACAATTAAAATGAGATACAAGAACAGAGCAAGTCGAATATACAGTATGTTAGCATCTTAAGATTATGCAATATTCAGGACATCAGTTTATATGATTTCAGTATACTTTTAGTACTTTTCTGAAAATATTTTGATCTTCATATGTAAGTATCATATGAACTTGATCAAGATACGGAAGAGGTTTTGTATGTGAATATCTTCCTTGTATGTCAGTTATTCTGGGTAAATTGTTGGAGACAGAGTGGTTGAAGCATCATGAGATCAGCCCTTTCCTAAGTTAAAATGATTTTGTCCTAATGTTTCTTGGGAAACCTGGCTTGATTTTCAAAAGCTAAATCACTTATTAATTAAATAAACAGCAAAATAAACTCCTCTTCATCAATGTAAGCATTGAAACCTACACCGTTAGGGATAAGGTTCCGAGAAGAAATGTGAAGGATACAAGTGATCAAAAATATTTACATAAGAATACCCTGTTTGTTAGGAAATACTCTAATAGCAGTTAGTACCTCTTAACAGGAAAAAAAATGGCATAGAAGTAATCATATATGTTACTGTGAAAAGTGGATTCCATGTTTCTATATTATTGATATCTATCTAACCTCCTTGCTTAGGATCCGTGAGAGTGGCGGTAGTAGAACTTTACAGCTAAAATTGTAATAATTAGTTAAATTACTGAAAAATTTGATTCCTCTGAAATGCCAAAGCAGCTTCTAATCCCATTTTAATAATTCTGGCTATTGACAACTTCCCATTCAACAGAGCAAAACCATGGACACATAGGGAGTTGCTTGTGATATTTACAACTGTTTTTGACAAGGACTGGATATGACTGGAAACAAGGCTGAAGTTACTTGTGGTTGCTCTGAAATTAGCAGCCACTGAAGCTGTTTTGTCACCCAGGCTATGATCTGTGGGGAATTTCAACATTTCCGCGGTGATGTCCCTCTTCACAGTGTTGTTCATGGGTGGAAACGGAGGAATATTCATTTCAGAGGATTCATAATCACTAGCACTTCATACTGGAAATAGCTTGTAATAAACATAGGGTTTTTTCTGCCATTTTCATAAGATCAGTCTTGATGTCAGAGAGGGTTATGCGCAGAATTATGAAGTACGAAAGCAGTCATGGACCAATATGTGAAATGATTAGCTTGAGCTGACAGTGTGCAAAAGAAAAAGAGATGATAGAAATTTTAATATTAGCAATTTCAGGCATTCCTTAGAAGTAATTTGTTCGATTAAGTCTTCATATATAACAAGATAAATTGAATTAAAACAGCTGTTGAAACAACTACTCAGATGTGGATGAGTGAGCAGTAGATAGAAATCTTTAACACGGAACTCCAGTGAAGTTTTCCTTGGTTAAATATTTCTGCTCAAACATCACTAGCAAGTCATGTGTAGGCAACGGCATGTATTGTAGTTGATTTGGAGCTATGCATATGTGACCAGGTTGCGCATCCTGCATGACTGGTCAGCAGGCCACTACTGAGCAGAATGAATAAAAGGAAAGCTCTTCCCTTTCTGGTTTTTTCATATGAGAAGCCTCAAGTTCTGGATACAGTTTTAAAGAACAGAAATAGGCAGGTAAGAAAAGAAACTTGCTAGCCAAGGGAATTTGTAACAGGTGCCTTCAGTCCTTAGTTGCCTGCTTTAAGCAGTCTGACGTCTCTGAATCATCTTCTGAAGGCTGGTCTGTTGTTGCTGAAAAACCTTCTAGTGTTCCCAGGTCAGTGTCTCCTGAAGAGCTTCTTTTCTCAAGACTAATTGTCACTTCCGATGAGAATGTGCTTGTCTACTGCTTTACATCCCCAGAGATCAAAGTAGGTAAATACTGTAACTGCAAATGAAGAGATGTCAAAGAAACAGATGGAAAAAGAGCACTACGCTCTGAGTTATCAGTGCAATACCTTCTGCAAACTTACTAGTTTATAATTAACCTTTTTTAAAAAAGAACAAAAATATTAGACCCAAGTAAGCAGAGAGTTGATCAGAGAACTCTCAACTGTGGTGAATAGTTGTGATGCAGTTCATAAACACAAGGGTCTCATTCCTGTTGCAGTTTGGTTATTAGTTATCTCATATAGAATGGGACTTTGAATAAATGGAAATTGTCTCATCTACTATGAAATGGAAGAATTCTAGAACCTTATTGCTTGGTTTTACTCTTTTATAATTTTAGGTGATAACCTAGAGAATTTTACGAGAATAACCTGGTTATGAGAAAGAGATGGGATTCTGGTCTGTTTTATCTCCCCCAAGGAGACAACTTCTGATATTTACTTCCCCTACTTCCTACTGGCTACTCAATATAGAATTTATATTTTCAAAGTATCTGTTTTATTTATTTACTTTGAGTAAGTAAATGCTACATTCCTGTTGTCAAAGAGCCACCATAAGCAAAGGAAAATTATATACTGCACAGTGTTTGCCTATCACTGTAAATGACTTTACTTTTACATATTCTCCACAAGGCTGAATTCCCTTTTAATGAAAATCTATAAATGCCCTCTAGTTATATTTAATGACTCTCTTTTTTCACTTTTTCACTATCTTAGCTATCAGTAAATGTGGGTGGTACAAATCAAAATTTCTACCAAGTTTTGAGAACTTTTATTACTTTTCAGTACTTAAGGCTGAAATAGCAAAAAAAAAATCTATGTCTCTTTTAATTATCAAAAAACAATAAAACTTAAATTAATGTTATGGATTTTTTTAAGCAAGATATTTAGAGCTAATTAGTTTCATGGTCTACTGAGTAGAAGAGTAAACATTTTCTAAGAACACAGTTTTGTTAATGATTAGGGGAAAAAAGGCATACTGAACATGGTAGGCAGAACAGAATAACCTGAATAGTGATATCAGGTGTACCCATTCTGTTTAGAAATATATTAGTGCTAATAATACTTTCTGTACTTTTTTTTTTCTGTAGGATTCCAAATGCTTTACAACAGTAAATAGAATTATCTCGTGATGTATGCAAATATATCAGGAAAATGAAGCCAGAGAGCAGTAAATTTCACAAGTTGATACATGAAGTAAAAAGGAGTTGTCAGATCCCGTGCTTTAAATTCCTGTATGCCACAGGGCAATAACTTTCATCCATTGCCTTTTTTGATGAACCCCACAGCATGTTTTGACTAAACCATGAAATGCATTTGATGAAGGGAGAAACCAAGTGAGCACAAGTGATCTTTTTCATTTGGGATATATCCCTTAAGGTCAGTGATATTCTCTAACTGTGAGAGTTACAGGCTTTATAAAGTTAGGTGGGGTCAATCCAAAACCTTGACATGTTCTGAAGGTGACAAAGGAAGGAGGAGTAATCACTTCATTTCACAATTTCTTCCTTTTTGCTACTGTTAAAAAACAGTGTCTGATTCCAGTTTTTTCCCCTTATCTTCGTTCTCTGCATCGCTCCCAGATTTACCGTCCCTTTTAAGTAGGCAGTATATGTTTTCTGGCCATTAGCTCTGTGTCAGTCATTTGGTATATGTCTCAGAAATCAGGAAGATCAACTGCACTTGCTATATTATCTCTATGATGCTATCCTTGTTAATATGCTTTCTTTTGTTCCTAATGCATTTTAGAAATAACCAACCCAAATATAAACTTTAAAAGTTTATCCCCAGCTCTTTAGGCCTTTCAATAATGGATTTTCTCCTTTGCCTTTAGTTTCCTATGTAAGTTTTCTATACATCATAATTCATTCAGATTGTTATTTCCCTTTTTTCCATGTGTTCACTATTACTCTCACATTTATAACTAACGTAGCTACTATGCCACAGAAGGAAAATGAGTTTTTAACCAAAACTTCTGTCTTTATTGCTGGGTTGCAACATTTTAGTCATCTAATGCATCTTTGTATAGAATTCCTGATTTTTATTATATTTTTCTGTCTGATTTTACCATCAGTCAGCGTCACAAAAATATTCCTTTGCTTCAGAAAGTCAGGCTTTTTGGCACACCAAGGACATATGGATTTAGATGCACACACTTTGAATTCAGACTGCATTAATTTTGCTCACATACAATGCAAAGAGGTGCTCAGCTTTGGCCCTTATGCCCTTATGTTAACTTCCAGTCCAGTTTTGACCTCATGTCTTTCTAGTTTAAGGATATTTAAAATATAACTTCTATAATATTTAGCTCAATGTCTTTTTTATTAGAAAATAGTAACTCTAAATTTTAGGAACTTTAACGCTTGTGGTCTCAAGCTGGTGTCTCCTTAACATCACAGATTACATAGATCATTGTATTCTGTAGTTTGATAGGATCGCTGTGAAAACCCTTACTAGGTTTTGGTAGGTCCTTGCATTGTTGTGATTATGAGCTTTGCATTATGATTAACTCAGTCTGCTAGTTGCTTTGGCTAATCTCTGACCAATATACTGTCTTCTGCACTCCACTGTAAGACTCCTTGATCTGATTCAGGTAGACCCATATGGATCAACATCTCAATAATCACATTAAAAACGGCTTATTTCCAGTTTTTTTACCTTCTCATGCTCTCGCTCGTGGAATAAGAAAGATTAGTTGAATTTTCCTGGGTTTTTTTCAGTTGCCAGATTAGGTCAGTTAAATTTGCGAAATCATTTTAGTCCTATGTGTTCTTGTATCAAAGGTGAAAGATTAAGCAGCATCACTGAAAGTGTGCTAGACAGCCTTATTATTTAGTATTATAGTTTGTATTTTCACATTGCCCTGTGGCCCCTTCCTGAATTCTCCACCCAAATTTCTTCATATAAAATTATAAATGACTGTATATCTTCTTAAGGTTATAAATAAGATCTTGTGTTTTAGCTTTTTTTTTTTTTTTTTAATAGGAGAGTTCTTCCTTTAGTTATCTGACCTATTTGTCTGGTAGCTATCGATGAATTGTTCAGCACCTGGTAGAAAATTCAGTCYAGCCAGACTGAATGCTGCCTAAATCTAATGAGGCAGATGATTTAATCTGAAACAACATCTCTGTTTTTGATTTCTGCAGTCATTTTCCCCAGTGGTATCTCTAGAAGTAATTTCTGATTGTAGTTGTCCAGTCTTTATTTCTGATAGCCCATACTGTCATTTTCTGATAACACTACAGAAGCATTAATATTTATGCTTCTCCAGGCACTTTTTTTTTGGATCAATAGTCCAAAAATTTTTCTTCTTCAAACAGACAGATAAAACTTGGATCATCCAAAGCAGGCCACAACAGCTATCTTCTTATTGTTGATAATGTGAGATAATGAAAGAAAAAGAGATTAAATCGGGTGAATACCCATTTATTAATCAGATATTTATTTCCCAGTAGTTATATCAAAGTTATTGTAGAAAATATTGTGTACTTTTACATAGAAGAAGTATGATTAGAAGTTTAACACTCATTACTAGCAATGAATTCTAATACAGAAAACTCCAACAAAATAAACCTGTACATCTGAAGCAGAAAAGAGAGAGGGTTATTAGAGAAGTGAATTGTTTAGGACATTAAGGAAGATATCTTCACTGGACATATGCATTATGATAATGCATAACACTCAGCAAATGTTGTAGGTACATCAGAATAGACTCTTGTACTCCAGGGTCTACCCCAACATCAGGAAGGTTTGATAGGGCGGTATTGGCACAGACCTGATTCGTCTTCTCTTTGCCTATACTTTAAGTAAATCTCATTTGGTTTCACCTTCTATGACAAACTTCACTTCCAAATTATGTTTTGTATAAATAGCTTTATTTAAATATCCTTGTTGGAGGGGAGCAGGATTGAGTTAGTTACATGAAATCCACCTGACTTTTTTTTGGTCCCTCTATTACCCTTTTCTGTCAGACCGACAACCTTTTGTGTTCAGTGATGGCTTGCTGTTGCAAAGGCAATCATGCCATTACATACACAGCTAAGAAGTTACATAATCTTGTGTTGAAATCATTGATGGGATTGACCAAATATAAAGGTACGAGTTTCTGTGCATGCATGTGATGAGAGGGGAGAGAAAAAGTTCTGGAGAAAGTCCTAATGACCCACAACCCAGAACTGTAAGATATATTACTTTCAAGATGAAGAAAAAGATGAGTTACGTGCAGTATGTAAGGAGTGTCACACCTCACAGTTGCATGAATATTTGCTGGGACACTTATAAGAAGAGATGCCTTTTGGACCCCTTACATTATCCATACTCACTGCCTCTCTGGCTTAGCACAAATGAATAATTGATGAGAGACCTCTTCTTGTAGAAACTACACTTTCTAGCTGAGTCCTCAAGAATGCCATTTTTCTACCTAAACTATCCAATTTACATAAGTAGTTGTAAGCAATACCTATACTTTTGAATACTTCAACTCATAGGTTAGCRTTGTGCCTATATTGCAGTATTGTCRAAACCGTGTTGTTACCAAGATTAGCATTTGCTTGAAAAACAGTCTGAGTCCACGAATGCATTACGAGGACACATATTAAAACATTCTTATTACCTAGTTTACAAATATTTCAAAGCTAATGTAATACATTTCAAGGTTAATTGCTACTATTATCTCCATTTAGAAAACCCTATGCCCTCTCTTGTATTAAAGATAAATTGTTATACAAGCATGTGTGCATATCTGCTGTATGCATTAGGAGTATTGCAGTAATTTTATCCAAAACTTTCTTTAACATCTTGACTGTTAAGGTGAGACAGCATGTCACGTCAGTGAGGCCCAGAAATGAACGATTCTCCCCTCCCACCCTGCTTTTCAAAAGGCCTTTTCAGAAGATCAAACAGTCATCTTGCAGCTCACATATTATTTGTTGCTTATCAGACCCGTTTTCTTGGAAAATACCTGGTCAAGGATTTCAAATGCAGCAAACAAGCCATCTACAAGTTGATCTATTCTTTTGGTAGCAGAAGCTCATACTCAATCAGCATTTTTTCTAACTGTGCCTCTACCAAGTGATGGGGTGGCTGTAGGTCACCAGGAAAGACAGTTGCTGCTGGTGGAAAAAATCATCTATATACAGTCACCTCTTGCCTGTGGCTGAGGAGCTTTCAGGAACAACAGACACAAGACACAGCCTGCGTAAGTTTCTCTGATGGTGGCAGCCCATGCTTATCTGTTACGCTTAAAAAGCAGGCAGAGATTTATCTTGTAGTGCATGTATAATGAACCTGATATTTCTGGAAAGCCCAAATTTGTGCAGATAATCCATAATGCTCATGTGCAGTAACTCTGTTCCCTTGGAGGATGAGACCATATTCTGCCACTAAAGGAGGGTGTAGTCTGTCCACTTGGAAAGTAATCTATCATCTGAGTAAAGTCCTTGACTATTTTTTTTATTAGAAAGAACTTTTTTTCACACTGAGTCAAATTTTATTTAGCCTTAGGATATACATGTTAAATATTTGAAATATATTAACATGCCATCTGAGTTGCCTCCTTTGAAGTCTGAGATTTAAATTTATATTTGCAAGACAGCAAGTACCTGTACTCTCAAAAAAATGTTTGGCACTGAACACCTAGCAAGATCCCCAGGATAGGAGGTGCATTGGAGGTCTGCCTTGCTTCATTTGTAACTTGCAGCTGGTGATAAAAGGAATTTTACACAGTTTGAGTTTTCTAAATTTGTAATATATTTGAACAAAAATTACTTTAATATGTTCATTATATATATTTAATACAACATCAATCTAGATTGTTTTAATTAACTTTGAGTTTAAGACTTCTAAGACTTATTTTACAAATAAAAGTCCTGCTCTTACACAAATGTGGCAATGTAAATGCCATGCTTGAAAACCATTTGGGATTTGAAGACAAGTTAGAGCTCTTTCCCTGTCATCGTCACAAAGTTCGGAGTTCACATTCTGGCAAGTTTTAAGGCTGGATACGTAATTTGAGATGAATCAGGTTACCAGAACATGAGTAATTGTTTTCAGAAGTAGAGAGGTATAACTGAAGGCACAATATGACGGTGAAATTGTTGTTTAGCAAGTTGGCAATTAAGATATAATGAAATGTAGTTCATTTGCCCACAATCAAAATCGCTTTAATAGTTCAGCAATAACAAAAATGTCATTAAGACAGGAAGGAATTTTCTATCAGCTCAGATGCTGACCCATTCAGTGAGAAGACATCACCTTTGAATTATCATTCCAAAAATCATAATAATCTGCTAAAAGTCATACTTTAAATGTTACTTATTTTTCTCTTTGCTTCCTTACCATTCTCTTACAGGACTATTTTAAGAAGCAATCACTTTCTGAATGTTAGAATTTTTTGACTGAGCCAATAATTAATAGACCTAAAACATTCCTATTTAAAAAGTAATCTTACTGTAAAAACCCAAGTTAAAGATTCATCACGACATCCTTTGACAAGCTGGCCCAGCATTTAATTACTTTCAGTGCTAGAAATGTGTATCTGCTTTTGACTTTTGTTGCTGTTTAGCTCAAGAGCTACCTATGTAATACCTTTGCCTATTCTTTGCTAGATTTAAAATACTATGAAGCATCAGCTATCTTTAATCTTTGTAGATTAATTTTTAATCWGTGTTTAGGAACTTCTTCACCTTTCTTTCTTAAAAACTACGTAAGTAAAACTATTTTAGCACTTGTACCATTTGCTTTCCAGATTAAAAATAAAAGTTTTCTGGTTCTTTTCTGAACCTTTTTCAGTTTTTAATAAACTTCTTAGAGGATTGATATTCAAACTGGACACAGGATTCAAAACTGTTCTCAGACAGGTCAGAGGTAAGAGGTAATACCCCTGCCTTGCCCATACTTGATAATTTACCACTAATGCATCTAAGCATTAGTTAGCTCATCTTATACTTTCATGTAAAATAGAGACATTCACATTAGTGATTCTACACAGAACTAAAGACAAGGGTGAATTCCTATCTTTTTCTTTAGAAGAGTTCATTAGAAAATCTTTGGTAATTTTATTTTTTTCCTCTGAAATAACCATATTAAAGATGTGACCTTCTGTTGTGAAGCCTGATACGGATTAGTACAAGTGTAGCACCTCCTGTGGTTTTGTTCATCTTAAATTAGCCTACCATAAAAAGTGAAATAACATGTTAAATTAGGAGTGCTGCTTCGGAACTGTTCCATTTGTTACTGGGTTATCAAACTAACTTTTAGAAAAAAATGTCTGCAGTTATTTGTCTTTATGAATATAGGTGAGTATAAAGATGTGGGTTTTTTCCTCTCTGGAAAATGCCCATTCCTCCCATTTTTATCTTTTTTGTTCCTTCTTAAAGATTTATTACTCTGGGAATTTTCCTTCTGATTATAAACCTGCAGTATCACTACTCTTAATTTATAGAGATATATTTTTGCAGTCAGGAAAAATGATGAAATGTAACTTTTCGTGCACAGATTTTTATTTTTCTAAATTTCTGTAGTGAATATTTATTGCAGTGATGAAGTAACAAATTCAATATTGATATATTTTCTATATTCACTGACATTTTTAAACATCACTGTGTTGTGTGGATGTATAGAATCAGGAAGTATAGAAGTATAGTTCCAAGTACCATGTTCAACACCTTGTGCTATCAGTATCGCTACTCAGATTAAAGCAGATTTCTTTTTTCTTGGGGCGGCAGGGAGAGCTTTTTCTATTATAATTGAAGAACAGTAACGAAACTAGAACTTTTTGTTATCATAGTATTAAATGTTTTCCATTGTTTAAAATATGATGGTCTCAGTAACCAAGTACATGGTTATTTGGATGTAGTTGAAGCTGATTACAGTCTTGACTTCAGCCTGTTTCTTGGAAGTGAGCTGTAATTGGCAAGTAATTGAAGACCTCGAGCACTGCCCTTGCCAGGCAGATACAAGGTGAAAAACATCCCCACTCATCCATCAGATAGCTTGTCAGTGTAAGGTCTTTTCTCAAATAATCACTGAAGGGAATGATTACCTCTCTCTGAGTAGACCACAAGTTCAGCCTGACCTGGTTTGGACTCTTAGATATTTTTCAACAGCGGACAAAGCTGTGAGTGGCTATCCTAGTGAATGGCGAAATTCAACAGGTGGTGAATCAATCCGGTTTGCAAGTGTGTTTTGTACTGCCATACTCTTAAGGATAAATCACTGTTATTGAGTCCTTGTGCTCATGGAAGAAACACGTTTCTTTTCTAGTCCTGTGACATCTTGCTTTAAAGGTAAGGGAAGTGTGTGCAATAGTGCCACAGAAATAAAAGCATATGCTTTGGTATTCCTTCATGCCATGACCCATTAGGAGTTAAATCCTCAATATACCCACAAACTTCTTCAGCTCTATAGAAATGCTGGGATTTTCCTGACTCAAGAGAAGTTGTGAGAGTGTTTCCCTCTAATTGAAAAAGGCCTTCATAAAGATTGTACCATCAGACATCGCTTAACATTGGTAATGCAAAAGTCCATTCAGTCCTACCTTCCACTCTTGTCCGCTTCACTCTTAACACTCAAGAATCAAACCTCTTTAATTTTTTTTTTTCTCCAATACTCTCATGACATCTTGAGCACCCTTAATGACTCCAGAGCGACTCTACATCCACCTGTAATTTTCATTTGAATTTCAGAATGAAAACGCRTTTGTAGTTGCATTCAGCAGTCAAGTCCTCTGAATTTCACTTTTGCTACCTTTGTGCGGATACTTACTGGTGTCAAGAGCCACAGAAAAGGGATGTGTTGATACTATCCAGTAAATAAACCCACCAATTCTTTTTTTTTTTTTTTTAATCTTTTTTTCTTTTTCTATTAAAGATCAATTTCTTTGGGAAATTGAAGGCATCTGTGAAATAGAAAGATTGGATGCTCTCACCTTTTGGCAACTGGCTTTCATGTCTCTGTACAAAAGGGTGGGAATAATGTCAGACTCGAGGAAAATGAACATCTGTGCCATTGGGTGTATGTGATTATTATTTCTTTTTTTTCTCTACCACTTATCCTATCTCTCTCCAGGGATGCTTCCACAAGCAGGAAGTAGTTAATATTCCAGTCCTAGGAACCAAATCCCCTCTCACTTCAGGAGGAAGGACAGCAGACACTTCTAGGTGCCAAACAGGATCCACCTTGGGCCTAAAGAGGATCAATATTTTGATTTTGAATTTCAAGTCTGAGATGATGGTACTGACAGTTACAAGTCCATTGCTTGAGGAAATAACTGGTTTTAATATATGAACTTCTTTTCTCACATACTATACATTGTAATATAATAAAGTTTAGGAAATATGTTCAGTTGATGATGGGCCTTACCATTTGAGTCTTCCATGTCTCCAAGTGTCTTCACCAGTGCCCTGGAAGTATGATTCAGRTGGAAACAGTTAACAGTTTCCTGGTGAAGGGCAAAAAGGTTACAGGAGCTCTCTATACCATTATTAGTACAATATTACTGGTAAGATTGCTTCATTACTATTACTAGTAAAATTGCTTCATGAACTTTCCTACAGCTGGATCCCACCTGTCTTGGGACAATTTTCAAATGCTGAAAGATCCTAAAACATCTAGAGGTATCGAGGTCGTAATGGYTTAACTAGCTTTATGGGGTTGTACTGCAGCATATTCTAAGGTTATGCTCTATACCATATTTTACGTGCATTGCATGTAATTGTGACTCCAGCTTTATTGTGTCACAAAAATTTTGGGAGTCTGTGTATAACTGCTCCTTTTGTCAGATATTTAATTTATACACTGGCAGAATGTCAGCATTTGGAATTATTTAAGGGGCAATTTTCTTTCAAATTCAGTCATTTACTTCCAAACCTACACTCTTTTTATGGACTAAGAAACTTAATCTGGCAGGCACTTCAGAATCCCGCCTACATTTTGCAGGACTTCARCATGTATAAACTTCATATTCTGTCAGGTAGCACCAACAACATGGAAGCATGAGGTCCCTTCTTTAGGTCTGGGAATCAACCAGTCTTGAGAATATTGGATATATTACATTCACTTGTTAACATTCCAGGAGCCTTAAGTGTGTTCTTAGGCAGTCAAACTCATATCAAACAAGGAGGTCATGAGAGGGAAGTTCATCCAGAATGATGAATTATTTCTCATTTTTTCAGACTGTGACCAGTTTGTCTGCTTGATAGCAGGCCAGAAGTGTCAGTCCTTTAGCCCGAGAATTGAGTTTTCCCAAGAATCCCAGCTGAATGCCTTTCTGATTAAGATTCCCAGTCTATGCCTTCCTTTCAGCCTTACTTTTACCAAAGTCCTCAGAAAAATAAATACAATCACTAAGTGCTAGCCTGGTTTTTGCTTCCAGGAATCTGCTTTGCCTTCCAGTGAAGATGTTTCAGTCTTTGTCTCTGTTCCAAGTCTGCTCTCACACAGCTCAGCACAGTGATTCTCACATCTCATCACACATACTGGATAACTTTCAGTATTTAACCGTCTTCTACACAACAGGGACATTAAGCAAAAGTGCATATCCAGGTAAACCAAATTATTTTCTTGTCTTCTGGTCAGTGGTCTTGCTTGTAGTCTTCGCCATAAAGAGACTGGCTATTTTAAATGATTTATTTTAAAGGATTTTCACACAGAGCAGGAGATTGTTTTGGAATCTCCTATGACAGTGATAGGGAAGAGCCACAAGATGTGATGCTAGTGCACTCCAGGCAGCCTCGGAGTTTCCTGACATCCCTTAGAAACCATCTGAACTTCCAGCCATGCCTTCACCAAACACTGTGGAATTGCAGATGTTTCTGTTTACTGAGTAGCTCTTGGCAAGGCAGTTCCACAATGTTTCCTTAAGGAATTCATGCCCTACACCCTCTTAGCTTACTCCAGTCTGGTGGATATGGTGGAACAATGATAGCAGTAACCCTGTAGTAAATTTGTGTCCTGACAATCACTTCAAAGAGAAAGGAAGGTTATTTAGCAGTAAATGGAAGGTACAGGTAAGCAAGTAAAAAGTTTTTGTTCCTCAAACATCTGAAGGTGTAATTGAGGTTCAGCTAGAAATCTTCCAAAGTGTAACACGCAGATGGATTTAGGGAACACAGCTTGCTAAATCACTGTCCAGTATTAATCCATTAGCCTATGACTGTCTGCTTGATGTGGCAAAGACATTAACAATATAGCTRATGACATCCATAATGCATTTGGGAATGCTTTTATCTACATCCAAAATAGTTACATTTGGTATAGTGGCTTTGTATACTTACTGCTTAGAGTAACTAAGTAACTTAGAGTTGAGATATGCCTTTGCAAAATCCAGTCTCCTCTGAGCCTCTTTTGTGGTTTATCTACTGCAATTTACAGTTGTTTTGTTTAGATATATGGGCATTGATGTTTTTCCTGTGCTTTCCTTTGAGATCCTAGCTCTGTGTTTGCTGTAGTATAGATCTTGATGGTTTGTACCTTACATCACGTCTGTACTGTCTGCCCAGTTTAAACAACACTTCTGTAACCTGACTTACCAGTTTTCATATCCTGCAGCTGACCTGGTCCAACTCACAATGGCTACAGCCTTTTGCAACACCAGATATGGTTCAAGCACAAATCATTCTCTAATACAGGGTTTAATTAGTTTCATTCTGAGATGACCTCAGATGGTTTTATCTGCTGTACTTTCGCAGGCATAGTCACATGAATATGATCACTGGACATCTTGGAGACGTAATGGCCTTTTTGGTTGATTCACCTTTTGTTTACCTGTATCATTTATTTTGGGCAATAATTGCCAACAACTTGGCAATAATTGCTTAATGACAGGAATATAGCCCACAGTTCATCATCTGGGAGCAAATGTGTGTAGAACACAAACCGGCGATGGAGTGCATAGGCAGAACAGGTTTCCTTTCCACAGATTGTTTATCAGAATTGATTGGAGAAAACATAACTTTCAAGCTACCCCAAGCAAGTATTAGGAAGGAGAGACTTCAAACTCAGTTGGGCTTTCAATGAGCAAAACAATTATACTCAAAATTAATAGATATTTGGGTCACTCCAAAGGCCCATCTCGGCTGGGACCCTGTCTCTGACAATGGTGTGCAGAGCTCAGAGAAACAGTGTATGTTAGTCTTATTAATTCTCCAGGCCTGTGTTAAGTGTTGGTGTTACATTTGCTGCCTTCTATTTGTCTGGCATAAGAAACATGCTATACACAGCATAGACAGTATAGATTTTGTAATTTCATACTAGAATTCCCACTATATCCCCAACAAATATGATGATGCGATGCATCCCAACAAAGAGGAAGTCAGGCAAAAACACCAGGAGGCCTGCATGGATGAACAAGGAGCTCCTGGACACACTCAAACACAAAAAGGAAGCCTACAGAGGGTGGACAGGTAGCAAGGACAGGTAGCCTGGGAGGAATACAGAGAAATTGTCCAAGCAGCCAGGGATCAGCTTAGGAAAGCTAAAGCCCTTATAGAATTAAATCTGGCCAGGGATGTCAAGGGCAACAAGAAAACCTTCTATAGGTACGTCAGTGATAAAAGGAAGACTGGGGAAAATGTGGGCCCTCTCCGGAGGAGAGGAGAAGGGGTATGGAGAAGGCTGAGGTGCTCAACGACTTTTTTGCCCCAGTCTTCACCAGCAAGTGCTCAAGCCTCACCACCCAAGTCGCAGAAGGCAAGGGCAGGGACTGGGAGAATGAAGAACTGCCCACTGTAGGAGAAGATCAGGTTTGAGACCACCTAAGGAACCTGAAGGTGCACAAGTCCATGGGACCTGATGAGATGCATCCGCGGGTCCTGAGGCAACTGGCGGATGAAGTTGCTAAGCCACTATCCATCGTATTTGAGAAGTCGTGGCAGTCYGRTGAAGTTCCCACTGACTGGAAAAGGGGAAACATAACCCCCATTTTTAAAAAGGGAAAAAAGGAAGACCTGGGCGGGGAACTACAGGCCAGTCAGTCTCACCTCTGTGCCWGGRAAGRTCATGGAGCAGGTCCTCCTGGAAACTATGGTAAGGCACATGGAAAATAAGAAGGTGATTGGTGACAGCCAACRTGGCTTCACTAAGGGCAAATCATGCCTGACAAATTYGGTGGCCRTCTGTGACGGGGTTACAGTGTTGGTGGATAAGGGAAGAGCAACTGACATCATCTACCTGGACTTGTGCAAAGCATTTGACACTGTCCTGCAYRACATCCTTGTCTCTAAATTGGAGAGACATGGATTTGATGGATGGACCACTCAGTGGATAAGGAATTGGCTGGATGGTCGCACTCAAAGAGTTCCGGTCAATGGCTCGATGTCCAAGCGGAGATGAGTGACGAGTGGCATTCCTCAGGTGTTGGTATTGGGACCGGTGCTGTTTAACATCTTTGTCGGCGACATGGACAGTGGGATTGAGTGCACCCTCAGCAAGTTTGCCGACRACACCAAGCTGTGTGGTGCTGTTGACACGCTGGAGGGAAGGGATGCCGTCCAGAGGGACCTTGACAGGCTTGAGAGGCGGGCCCATGCGAACCTCATGAAGTTCAACAAGGCCAAGTGCAAGGTCCTGCACATGGGTTGGGGCAATCCCAAGCASAAATACAGGCTGGGCRGAGAATGGATTGAGAGCAKCCCTGAGGAGAAGGACTTGGGGGTGTTGGTTGATGAGAAGCTCAACATGACCYGGCAACGTGCGCTCGCAGCCCAGAAGGCCAACCGTGTCCTGGGCTGCATCAAAAGAAGTGTGACCRGCAGGTCAAGSGAGSTGATTCTCCCCCTCTACTGTGCTCTCRTGAGACCCCACCTGGAGTATTGTGTTCAGCTCTGGGGCCCCCAACATAAGAAGGACATGGCCTGTTGTAGCGAGTCCAGAGGAGGGCCACAAAGATGATCAGAGGGCTGGAGCACCTCTCCTATGAAGACAGGCTGAGAGAGTTGGGGTTGTTCAGCCTRGAGAAGAGAAGGCTCCGGGGAGACCTTATAGCAGCCTTCCAGTACHTGAAGGGGGCCTACAAGAAAGCTGGAGAGGGACTTTTTACAAGGGCATGTAGTGATAGGACAAGGGGTAATGGCTTTAAGYGGAAAGAGGGTAGATTTAGATTAGATAGAAGGAAGAAATTCTTCACCATGAGGGTGGTGAGGCACTGGAACAGGTTGCCCAGAGAAGTTGTGGATGCCCCATCCCTGGAAGTGTTCAAGGCCAGGTTGGATGGGGCTTTGAGCAACCTGGTCTARTGGAAGGTGTCCCTGCCCATGGCAGGGGGGTTGGAACTAGATGATCTTTAAGGTTCCTTCCAACCCAAACCATTCTATGATTCTATGATTCTATGATTCTAACTAAAGGGATATAATCCTGCTTGCTACAACTTGCTACCACTCATTCGTTTTATTGTTATAGTACCTTTTTTACTGATGCTTCATCTGATTTCAGACTGTGCCTTCCTTCAATATGCAATTTCTCAGACTCATCCTTTTTAAGCAGAAACTTCAGCATAGGTTATTTCTTAACTTCTTCTGTTCTGAATTATTGTAACTACTTGTAATAATGTTCTCTTAAAAATGTCCTGTGTGGAATGTTTTTTCCATCTATACAAAGCAACAGTAGAGGTAATACCAGGAAAGCAAGGCTGGTGATGTGGCAAACCAAAAGTGCAGACCAAATGTACTGGCGAGTCAATCCATGCCGTGGAGTCTCTGCTTTCCATTTCTCACAAATGCCCCCTGCCGTCCAGCAACAATGCTGCCATACCACATTCAGTTCATTTACGTGCGGCTAGCAAGTATCTTTTACTCCCGTTTAGATCTTCTTTAGTTGTTTTTGGACAGTATTTTACAACAGCAACAGTAGTGTTATTTGTTCTCAGTATTAATCACTGGGATTAATTATTTTTTGTTGGAGCAGCTCAGAACTATTCTCCAAAGCAGAATCTGCTTGGAGATTTAAAGCTGCCCGCGCTCTTCTAGTGTAGAAATATATGCAGTTCTGCTATTGGCTTTTTGGGGTCTTTAGTAGATCACCTGGGACAGTGGGACTAAAACAGCTGCAATAGTCAATTATTTCTGATAGGAAGCATTTTCTTTATGACAGGAGTAAATAATGGTAGGTTTGTCCTCTAAGGAATTTGTATCAGCAAATTCTGACATTGTGATTTCCCAACAAATTGTTACCCACTGTAACAGGATCTGGTGCTCTTGCATGTAACGGGCATAAACACACTCTTTGGAAAACGTCTTCCTTTTTTATGTTTCTATCTGATTACAACCCTTTAGCTAGTTAGCCAGTTTCTCTAAAGGTGCTTAAGGCAGGGCTTTGCATTAAGCAATGAATAGAGCACAGTTGGAGATCCTAGGAAGAGTGTCTGTGGAATAGGGTGGTCTTGGGAGCAGCAGATATCCAGAAGCTCTGATTTACTACCATCAATAAAAAGATATAAACCAGGACTTCCCCTAGAATTTTATACCCTCTAAGCAGCCTTTCTGACAAACAAAAAGATCTCCACTGATGTTCTGTTGCTGGCAGTTCTATTTCAGGAAGAGGGAATATATACTGAAAATATTAAAAGGCTACCAAAAATTAAGCAGAAACTAGTTATAACTTTGGAGTTACCAATTTGACTCCAAAATACAGCATTCTAATTAAAATCTCAACACATGATTGTTATATAAAGCTCATGAAGGTTTCATAGATTTCATAGTAAGTTTTGATTTTTTGCAGTAAAAACTCATGAGGGCTCCACTGTGTGCAGCAGTACTTTATTTCCAATATATCTATATAGAAGTAATTGCTCAGTGTTTGCAAGAAAAAGGAGATTTTTTTTCCTGGTGTGCCTTGCAAGTGATGTATAATGCATGATAAAGGGTTTGCTGTATAAAGGAATCTCCTTCACATTAGAGTCTAACATGTAATTATCCATTACAGAAATTGAAATACAATTGCCAGACTGCATGTTTCAGTCCTCCTCTGTTACCCAACATTCATATTTGGTTTTTAATTGCTAATTTTCTTCTGTCTTCTTTTGGCACAGCCATTATATTTCTTGTTCTCATCATCCCATTTTGGTCTGTTTTCTACCATAAAGCACATATAATTTTTTCAGCAGTGTAACTGATAATTAGCTTTTTTCTCTTCTATACAGCTTTATGCAGATTCAGCAAGCTTGCACAGCAAACCAGGTTGTAATCTGTCTCTTATTTTCATGGTCATTATATTATCTGTGAAAAGACATCTCTCTATGTCTCATGCAGATCGGACCCTTCCAAAAGTGATTTCTAAAGTGCGGCACAATTTTGGTTCTAAATAATACATTAATTAGTATCTTCAGATAAAAATGTATATTTTGGCCTTATTGTATGTAATTAAAACAGGCATAGCATTTTTTCTTCTTTCTTAAGTGTTTCTGTTCTAGGCTGCAGGAAAAGTCTCTGTCTCCTGAGTAGCAGTAATAGCAGCATTCTGAAACTGCAAATACCTTCAGTATTAGCTCTTGTCAACCTGGAAATACTTTGCATATTTAGAGAGGATAGGATGGAGAGAGGAAAGTAAGAAACTGGGAGGCAGAGAAGCAGCCATTTCACTGTCTGGAATTTTCTGTGACTAAATGCATATTTTCTAAAGTAAAAAGCAGTCTGGCAAAATCCTTTGGTAAATTTAGTCTGATATTCAGTATATCCTGTGACTATTTCCCCACTGTGCTTTAATAGTGATTCCAAGTTTAAAAGAAGAAGCAATATCTGCAGTTTGAGATTTAATGTGAAAGGAGAAAAGCACGTGATTTAACATGACAGCATGATATACTGGAGTGGCAAAATGCATAGTAAGGAAAGTCATACTTTGGTAAGCACAAGTGTTTGTGCCTGTGTTGTTAGAATAGAAGAATGCTAGAAAGAAGAGACTTGATCATATAAAAAAAATTACATATAACACTCCCACAGTTTGAATGCATACATGTTAATTCTTTACATACTTTTCTCAGCACAGCAAAATTTCTAGACGTTATAGATAATATTTTCCTTTGCTTCTTAATCTTATATATTCAATAGTGGATTATAGAACAACATATATTTCAGTGCAAATAAAAGAACAATTTCTACTTACGACCCTACAGAATTCCTTCAGAGAAAGATTTTTTTATAAAGCTTTTAAACATTTGCTTGAGGAAAAAAATGAAAAAAATGGTGTTCCAAACATTACAGACATTTAACAGTTATTTGGTAAGAGGTACATATTACTGGCTGTTAAAGCTGTTCACCAAAGTACTTGTCAAATTGAGATCTTCATACATCACTGACTCCTAATATGTTTAAAGTGTGTATTTACTACTGTAGTGTCTGTATTTACTAAATGAAATATTTTTCATTAAAAGACAGGGTAAAGCATGATTATAGTTTATGTCAGTTTGACATTTTGTGCTTTGTCACAGAAACAATGCAGGTTAGTATTTTGGAGCTAGTCTGAAGCAGAAACTATTCTACTGAGTCTAGAAAAAATACTAAGTCCCAGGGGCTGCTGAGTCATATCAAGAAAAACCTGTATCATTAATTGCCGTTATGCAGTTCTCCATGGGTCTTTTATGTGGGATATTGAATGCAACATGTATTCCAGAAATAATTGAGAAAGTGCAGCTTAAGGCTTAAGTCAGTGTATCTTTCATATGGGTTTGGATGAAGCTGAAGGAAATTGTTACTGAAAATTGGAAACATGCAAAGAAATTGAAGGCGCTTCTTTCATTTGAAGGAAGTTGCTGGTTTGGAAAGGAACATCAACACTCACATGGAGGGAAAAGGAGGAAAGGAAAAGGTGACTACAGAAACACAATGTTCATTGTGCCCTTTTCAATTCAGAAGTTATAAATTTTAGAAAGAAGTGAGCAAGAGTTAATAATGCCTTGCTGACAGGCTCTCTGCTTTGCAATTTTTAGTTAGTTTAGCAGGGAGCTCTCTAGGAATGTGTACATAGATGGTCCCAACAAACACAACCCTTACTGAACTATTTTCAAGAATGTTTCCAGAACACCAAATATTGCCTCAGAAGGTGAGATGGTTTATTATGTTTTCCTGAGTTTTTTATAATTTAGATTAGTTTTTGGAGAAAAGAGAAATGAGAGCCAGCTGGCCAAAGGTCAATACTTGAAAATTTTATTATTAATAAAATCTGGGTCCAGTCATCCAAATATGGGATCTGCAGTAAAGTGCAGTAAAAAAATGCATAATTATTTGTTGTTAGCTTTTGGTCTTTTTTTTTTTTTTTTTTTTTTTTAAGACTTGGGTATGGAGTTGAAGATTTTAACTTGGTGGTGAAGTCAACTTTATGTAATATTGTATAATGGAGGTAATATAAAACAGAGAAAATGCAGTGAGATATGAGATATTGAAGGGAAAACACATGCACTTCAGTTTCCTGCATAGGTTAATAATAAAGGCTTTAAAATAGCATCCTAAACAATAAATGGTTTAGAATTCAGTTTATTTAAAAATGGATGTTTTGCTGTATCTTTTTTTCCTCCTTATTCAGAAGTGTGTGAAATCATGCATGCATGAGGGAAAGAAAGAGASAGAATTTCTTGAAAGATTTGGAAAAGAACCGGTAAGTTTTTATCTCCCTCTAAGGTTAGCAATAGATTAGGCGCATTCCACATGACTTATTTAGGTTTATTTTAGTATGTTTTTTCCATGGCGTACCAATTTCTGACGCACAATTTCCCATTAAAGGTTTTTACACTAGCCCCTCTCATTTGAATGTTGAACTCACTTTACAGAAACGGTATCAAATGCATATGTATGCATTATTTATAAACCACAGCATTTGGTTTGTAGCATCTAGAATCTAATGACAGGAGTGAACATTCAGCTCTGCACATCCAGCTTTGGATGTGAGTTTTAATCAAGCATTTGTGCCAACCGTTGATTATCTGTTAATCAGCTCAAATAACCTGAACCTGAGCATCACATGGCACATGAAAAGGGCTATTTTTAGATTCAGAGACAGTCAACGTTAAGGTAGAATTAAAATTCCAGAGATGAGCTGCTAGAAAGCTGAACTGGAAAAATATTTTTACCTGTACAGGATTGAGTTTTTGCTGTTTATAGAGCATCGTTTTGCAGTCAATAACAAAGAGCTAGGCTTTAATTTTTCTATTCTTTTACCTTTACTTATAACAGAATCTATGAAGTGTCTAGCATGAGACTGGGGAAAACGTAGCCAAATATACAATACTGTGATGGACAAACTGATTACTTTGTAAATCTGTCACACATTGGATGATGAATAGCATTTCCTTTTGCTCCTTTGTAAACTGAATCTGGATCTTACCCAATTTCCCTCAAAACTGTCAGGCTGATATACTTTTGTTTCACTTTTGTGGTAATTGTGGAAGTGATAATTATCATTGTGTTGTATGGTGGTTTTCACTAACAAAATTCAAACAGTGTATAACTGGAAAAGCCATATTTTGTACCAACGTATCTGAAATGCAATCTAAACTTTTCTAGGTTGAACAGCAAATTAAGAGCTGTGCAAGAAAAAATGTTCTCTAGGAGATCAGACTGAAATAATGTTTCCTGCTGCTCTTTAACATCCATCAATAACTAAATTAAAAAATAGTCATCAGAAAAAAAGAGGAGAAAACTCTTTTGATTTTCAGAAATCAGTATCTTTTAACTCACTAGTAGCTCTCATCTCATCTACCCCTTAAAGTCAGGCTGTGTCTTTGACCATGAAACTTTTCCTCATGATGTATTTTCTCTAAAAGAACTTTGGGATTACTAAATTCCTTGTAAATGGTAGAGTACTGTTGACAGTATAATGATTTTGCACTAGAGATATGCTGTGTATCTATTTTACTTGTGCTTGTGTTTGGTCGACGTCAAGAATTTCAGTTAGCTTCCAAGTGAAAAGAAAGAAGAAAGCAAAACAAAACAAATAAAAAATCCTGAGCCATGAACAGTTTCAGCACCAGTCCAGGTAATAGTGCCAAACTGGCAGGACATATACAATCTGTCATCTGTTAAGCTATTGCATTTGGTGACCAGCAATTCATTGTTAACCATCTGTTTAAATCTTTTTCACATCCTGTGGTTATACTCGTTTCATAGATAATTTTTAAATATGTTAACAAAATGTTACTGACCTAATACGCATTAGAATAAATGAATAGATGAATTCATATGGTTCTAGCCTAGGAAGTTTTTACAACTGTGTCCTTGACCCATAGCATATTTGGCAGTGTTTAATTAGTCAGATCTATTAGCCAGAGAGTCTCTTTATAGAAAATCCATGGAACTGAAAACATCAGTCTCTGCAGCTGTGTACCTAATAACTTTTTAGTGTATCTGGGTCAAATTCTAAAGAAATATGTAGGCTATATCTGCATCACTGTCAATAAATTATTTCTATGCACAGTATCTTATAAGGCATCATGTCATTCAAATTTCTTCTGAGCCAAACTTTCTCAAAGCTCAAGAAAATTTGCTTCTGTTGGGACTGTCTCTACCTAGTCAGTGTAATGAGGTTGTTCAGAATTTGATCTGCTTTTAGAAATGTGGTTATAACTCTAAGCCTTAATTTTAAGCAAGTGTATCTTCTTGTAAGCAAATTAAATTTTAAAACGGAGTTAATTCTGGTGAATATATTAATAAATAATATTGCCTCCCTAGCTGTTGATCTGACACATGCACTGAGACTAGTGGTCAGCTATGCAGCATGTGTTTCCATGGGCAACAGCTGAAGAAGCTCACATGAGTAAAAGAAGAAAACAAGCAAAGTGCAAAATCCTTTATGAACATCTGACTGCTGCCTTAAAGCAGATATTTGAAGTGTGCTTATTGACAGTCAGGAAGAAGAAAAACAATGCAAATATTCATGACTTGCATTTCACCTTTTACTTTGCTTTTGAAATAGAAGGTTTTTGGCTCTGGGTTTCAATATAGTATTCTACCAATCTTTTTTTTAAAAAAAAAGCCCTCACAGCAGTTAGGTTTAGACAGTGTGTCCCTTTCAGTATATAGGAACTGAAGCTGAGGAGTCAAATACCAAAATGTATGACAGAAGTCCATGTGACATTTAAAAACTAAACTTAATTCCAGGTAATCTGGAGATCCTATTACTAAAGTAGATTAACAGTTTATGGAATTGAAACAAAAACATAAACCCTTACAGATAATTTTGAGGTCACTGTAGTTTTTCAGTATGTCAGTTAGGCATATTGAATAAAGAAATCAATGTGGAGATTATAAACTGATAATTCCATCAGTTTTGGGGGGAAGATGTTACAGAGTTAGGACCCATAAGTTTTAGGTAGTTTTTAATGTTTTACTGCTTCTCTGTAGGCACATGGCCCATATTAGCATTATTAGTTAATTTATAATTTTTTTCCATGTCTGGTCATGCCAACCACAAGCCAGTTATGAGTAAATCATCACAACCTCAGTATTCCATTTCCAGACAGAAATTGCAGCACAGAAAGCCTCTAGGAATAGGGTCCAACTCTCCCATCCTGCAATCTCATGTTTTTAATTGTGAAGTGCACACTTCTTCCATTAATATAGTTTGTGAGAAGGAGATAATACTATTAAAAGTCCATAGTATTTTCTTGGTTATTCTTTTTAAAAAAAGTTGTGGGGTTTTTTTAATTCTTTAGGTACAAATTAGCATGATACTGACTGAAGATGAGGATTAAGCATAAATAGTAAAACTTCCAAAAGTGTTTGAATTAAGAATATAATTTCCATCCTTGACCCATCCCTGGTCCTTATTTATTTGTTGAATACCCTGGATTTCGCAGGCTGTTTTCTCACCAGTGGCTTTCCTTCTATAAGTAACTCTAGACACCCTGATCATTAAATTGGAGAAGCAGATATACCAGCACTCATAGGAGACTCGCCTGCCTCTTCCAGAGCTGGTGAAAAGTCACACACCTAAGAAGTGTGTGACTCTCTTCTTCTGATGAGTCAGTCAGAAGAAAGAAAATCACATGGAAGATTATCAATTGACTATATTTATATAAATAAAGAAGATATACTCTTGGCAGGACAGATTGGCTGAATGCAGCCGGGTTTTGTCCTGTTGTTTAAATGCCATGTCAAGTGTCATCCTCTCACATGTGTGTTCTGAAACAAGAAATCATACATTGAAACTCTGAAGGCATTAGTATGGGAATCCATCCCTGAATGTGTCTGTATTCTGGGACACAACTGAAAACAGAACAATGTGATTTTTTTCTTCGTTTCTCCCTTCATTCTTGAAATTTTAGCTGTGACATCTCTATGGATAACTGCCTTTCCTCAATTTACTCTAAGGAAGTTATTATTTCTACTCTTTTGAAAAGAAGTTTATTTGACTTTTTCAGATATTTTCAAAATTTTCTGCTTTGCTCTCCTGAAGTCATCTCTCTGTTCTGTAACATCTACTCATTGCAGCTACCTGCTTTACTTGTCTCATCTCTTCCTGTATTCATTCCAGTCTATATATTGCTCTTACTGCTCACTACTTTCGTTTCATTCTCCAAACTTTAAAATTGCCCATGTGTTTGCAACATCAAGTATTTTCATGCCAAGCATTCTCTTTAATTCAAAGAGGTAAATGTTCAAACTTTTAAATCCTTCCTGTTACATATAACTGGATATCACATTGGTCTTCTTTATTATATTCACATTCTTTTATATCCAGCTCTAGCCTTTACAATGACTAGTCATAGTGCAGGAAGTTTTTCGTTCCATACAGTCCCTCCACCCACAACAGTTTACTTGTATCACTTGGGCTTTCAATTGTCCAGATAGCCTTACAGTTGGCACACATAAACTTTTGCTTAAAGCATGTTCGGTGTTGTAAACACTTTATCTTAGTGGCAAAAATAGATAAAATTAGCTAGCTAGGTGGCTGACCTCCATTAGATGAAGAATTGTTAATCAATCAATATTGTTTGTGACTCCGGGTCTTTTCAGTAAAGAGTCTAAATCAAGGATATTGCTCCATTTATTCTGACATTGACCTGTGCTTTGTCTTGTTTTTTGTTTCCTGGACTTTAGTTACAAGTTAACATTCATTTTTCCTTCTTTATACTGTTAAGGAATTTTGATTCTGATGGAGTTTAGATAAAATGTCCCCATTCATCTACTGGCAAGTAAAAAACCACACACACACATACTCTTATGATCTATTGAGTTGAAGTGTATGTAGACACCAGTGAATATCTGAGTGCTTTGATACCCCTCTTTTTTTCCCGTTGTACTCACCTCACAATATTCAAATGTGGCACCATAATGTCCAACCCTAACAGCATATACTAATTGCAAAGTCCTTATGGGATTTTATGGTATTCTGGCACTTTTAGTTTGCAGTTCAACTCCAAGAAGATATTTTTGAGCATTGATAAATTCCCTTTTCACAGACCTGTGTGATTGTTAGTGCTTTAAAACCAAAAAGGGAAGTGCTATTGCAATAGTATTGCCATTAACAATTGATTTGTGACTTGTTTGTGCAACATCGGTAGAATAGGCCTGACATTAGATTTTAATATTCTTGCTAAAATTATTCCTAGTTGCTGATGTAATTTCTCAACAGATAAGGAAGCCAGAGATTTTTAAATTGTATCAGATACTGTTAGTCTGTTTCATTCTCCTTTCCCAGAGCTTCTGTTGTACTTAAATTTTGGTCCAATTATTTGACCTAAGTGGTCTGGACTTAATTTTGTAAACAGCATCCTGGATTGATTCAGCTTTCTCTTCAGACCTTTCTCAATCATTTTATTGCTACTAACTAGTTCTTTAAGTTCTATCGTATTTTTCATGCTTTTCATTATTACATTGATTGATCAGTTCCAAGTATGTTTCCCCCCTCTTGGTAGTCATATGACCTGATACAGTACCTCATAAAGAGGTAAGTAGAAAAATGTTAGCTAAGTGAAAATGCGATGTCTGTAGTTCTTTCTGAGCTCTTCCAAAAAGAACTTTACATGCATGTTCTGTATCATCCACATGTTTATAAAGCACTGAACCTACTGTAAATGCTCTGCCAAGCTGACATGATCCCACGCAGCAACTGCGTGCAGGACTGTAAGCTATCCACTTCATTACCACTCACTAAAGGCTTGTCCTTACTCAATGCAAAAGGTCTTTGGCTTGGCAATTTGGTTTTTACATTGAAGTACAGTCCAGACCCTTGTGCATTTTTTATGCCACTGCTCAGAATACAACCATAGACATTTAGTTTCATTTACTAGAGGTTTCAGATAAACTAAATTTAGGACTGTCCCCTACTGAAGCATAGAGATGCCAAACTGGCATGGTCTGTTCAACAGAATGTAAAAATGAGTGACTTTGAGATCTTCTCTGAAGTAATGGAATTGCAGCGTTATTTTAGCCCTCTGAGATAATTACATGCATGATCCATTTACACTGCTGCACATTCTCTTGGTCTTTATGATGTCAGGGCCCACTTCAGCTGCCAACCAAACTATCCAAAGGCTTTAGATATGCTCTGCAGTTACCAGATGTTATTTTCCTCTTCCCATTATGAATGAACACATTGCGACAGCTTGCTCTTTCAGATTTTTTTTATTTATTGACTGTTTCTTGTTTTCATCAGATCTTTTGCTTRCCCCTACCAGACCTTGGCTTCTTCTGTTTATTTATATATGTACACTCTGGGTGAAGGCAGTGTGAATAATAAAAACATGCGCTGAAAGTGATCACATTTCTTTGAATATTGCAACAGCTGACCACATGTGCAACACTTCAGGAGCAGAACTTTCTGACCTATAGCTTTAGAATAGAAGCTCTCTCCCAAATGAATTAAAAGCTTCCCAAACTGAAAATTTGCATATGAATTTTTACACAGAAGGCACAACTGTCATTCAACTGAAACCAATATATCATAGAAAAAACTACTGAATTTCTATATAACCTTTTGTCCTAGAAAAATGAGGCTGTAGCTAGGCTGGCATTTCATAAAATCAGAGAATCATAGGACAATTTCGGTTGGAAGGAGCCTCTGGAAATTACCTTGTCCAACCTGCTGCTCAAAACTGGGCCAACTTCTTAAACAGGGTTGGTCAGGGCCTTTTTCAGTCAAGGTCTGAGTATCTCCAAACCCTCTGCGCAGCCTGTCTCAGCGTCTGACCAGCCTCATAGTGGACATTTTTTCCTTACATGTGATCAGAATTTCCCTTGTTGCACCTTGTTTGTTGTATCTTGCCCTTTCTCTGCATGCCTCCAAGAAGAGTCTGCCTTCATCTTCTCACCAACCACCCACTAGGCAATGGAAGGCATCAGGTACACTCTCCTTCACCTTCTCTGCTTCAGGCTGAAAAAAAAGCAGTGCTCTCAGCTTCTCCTTGGCTCAGCTTTGGAAACATCCCACCCAGTTCCATGGACTGGTGTACATCCAGTTTACATTCAGTGGTCCCTAGCTTCCCTCAGGACTACTCATCTTCTGCCATGAGCTGTACTTCAATTTGRCATTGGCACCAGGGACCAGAGAGGCTGTTGAGCAGATGTGGCCAGGAAAGACCAAGACAAAAAAGGTATTGAGTACCTCAGCCTTTCCAAGTTCTTTGTCACTAAATTCCCCACCCTATTTCATGCCCAAATTCTTTCCTCTGCTATACCATAGTAGGCTTTTAATTTGAGAACTGCTGTTTTAATGGCAATATGTAAGAAAAGCAAGAGGCTGAAGTTGGGAACGAGGAGTAATGGGTACTGCTGATGATCCTGGCCTCCTGTTGATTGGAAAGGAGGTGCTTTTACCTCTTACAGCACTGGAGGGGGAGAGCAGGTTAAAAAAGACAAGTGGTGTTACTCTCCTGTCTCTCTAAGAAGTGAGGCAATGGGATCTGCTGTTTTGCCTGTGTACTGACAGTCACTGCAGCCTCATGGAAGCTCAGAATGGATCCAAGAAGAAGCACCTGCCCATGTAAGGTCCCAAACAATGGAGTTCTTAACACAGAAGTTTTTATGGGAGAAGACTTACATGTTTATGTAAACCCCTAAACAGCAAAGAAACACGGGGAAAGCTTTTTTTGCTGTTAAGTTAAAATAAAAAGCAGCTGTAGAAAACTGAGAAGCTGAAAAAGGAGAAGTCAGATTTGGAAAAGGAGAGGGGCAAAACCTGTGGGACAGGGCACTGTTCCTAGAAAGTGAAAACATTTTAAAAGTAGGGAGTGAAAAAAGAATTTATGGTAAGGTAATTTGTTCCATTATTTTTTTCCACATTATGAGCACAACAAAAAAGCCTTGAAGGACTTTACACTATGATTTAACTCTTATAAAACTTATGGCACTATTTTAGAAAGTCAAGTAATGATTAAAAAAAATAAAATCCTTTCTGTTTGGCTCAAGCAACCTATTTTGGGCACTGATTTTTACAGATACTGAGGGACAGGATGAGTTCCTAGCCTTGGATATACTTCTGAACAAAATCAGTAAAGCAAATATGAAGTAGGACTCTTACAATGAGTGRAAGTGGCCAAACAGTAGAAAAACAGCTTAGAACAATCTCAGCCTGAGGTACTGTTCAGCCATCATTCACAATACTGACCCTGTATTCACCTCCATGTTTACCAACTGACAACTCAATGCTTGGAATTTGGACTTCAATTGGAAATTGGAATTTGGCCTTTGACAGCGATTCCTTTAACAATTCTGGGTGCAGATCTTGCTTAGCATAACTGCAAGGTTGTGTAACTGATGTCACCATTGAAACTTTCATCCTCATCTTCTAGTTTATATTTTATCTGTTGTGTATGCAGAGTTGTTYTGGCTTCCCCTTTATGCAAATTGTTTCTGTAGTGTCCTTTCACAATTGTGAAATTGTGGCTTTTCCAGCACTGAGATGTATATTGTCAGTTCCCAGCATCATTTTCACTTTTTAATTCAGTTCTTCTCCTGACTGTTTAGGAACATTATTGCCTTCAGCTTTGTGAGGTTGTGACATTTCAGTGCAGGAAAGAAAAATGTTACTGGCTTTGCTTTTGTTTTGTTTCCATGTGACACATGAGAAGTCATGATAGCTTATACTGGACTAGGACTCCCCCTGTGCTTGTATGTCTTATGGAAGACTAATTCAGAGCATCCAAAGTCATTGCCTTCCAAGCTACCAGTAACTTGGAAGTAGGTGATGCTTCCCCAGCTCTCCTTGCTGACATCTAAATTCATCCATAGGAAGGAAAGGCCAGCAAGTTTTCAGTCATGTGGATCATCTCACAAGGTTTCAGGATTACCACAAAGATCAATTTTATGGTTAGAAATTGATAAAGATTTTGTCAATTTACTTTATGGACATTAATTATTCTTTACAACACTCTTGTGAAGTGGAAGTGGAATTACTAATTTCGATCTGAACACAGAAAGCACAGAGAAAGAAAAGAATTTGAATCAAGTTCCCCAAATGAATGTAATACTTAGAAACCAGCTTTCTGATTTTATAACCAGTTTTCTTCATCAATAAATTTCCATTTAGTTTAATGGAGGAAGAATCAATACTTAAATCTGTTTCTAACGTGACATAAGTAAAAAATCTAGCATATTTTTGTGTGTATACACACTCAAGCGTTGTTCACTTAGATCTGCACTGCAGAAAGARGGGAGTTCCCACAAATACCAGAATTTTGCAAATGGGTTTGTTAAAGCCAATATTGAAAGGGTAAACCTGCACTGCATCATCAGTTCCCCTTTACAACATTGGCCTTAAATGTCAYGTTTTCAACATAGTTGTGGGAACTCTTCTATGTCAAAAAGTCATGAGTTAGTTGTTCCACCATAGCTTTGCTACAGTACAGCTGCACTGATTTGTGCCACCTGAGTGTCTGACTATCATAAAACTTAAGAGGATTTTGATTTCAAAAGGAATTGTTTTAGCAACTAATGCTTTTTGGCAAAATTACGCTAATCTTACTTGCACTCGATTCTTTCTAGAGATATTATAATTCATGTAAAAACTGAAGCTGCAGCAGGTATTGTCACAGTGGATGCTTGAATAATTTTCTGGTAATGGTGTTTAAATCCTCTAGCATTTGATCCCCACTCTGCCATTATCTGACATCTATTGTCTTTGTGTTTTTGGAACGTTTTTACTGTGTGTCAACWACTGGCCTCAGGGATGCTGTTGCTGAAAACTGGCATTTTCAGCATTGGTTCCTTGCCTAAAGGCTCAGCAGGACAAAATAAGAGTAGTCACAAGTTGGTCCAATTCAAAGTTCAATTTGCAGCATTAAGGGTCTCTCTTAAATCTTCCAGGCTCCTATTGTTCGAGAAAAATAATCGGAGAAATGAGAAAGACATCCTGAATAGAGGTGATTTTGATAGTTAAAAAATGCTTGCATCTTCGTGTTCAWTTAAATACACTTCCCAGAACACAGTTCATTTTCCAACCATTTTAAAAATACTTTAACCCCTCTATTAAAGATGCCTTCTAATGTGTCTGTATCCTGTAGGAAAAAGTTACCTGACAGATTTTCAAGAGTGACTTCACTATGTGTTTACAAARCTGCATCTGCTGTGTGAAATCACACTGCTGTATGTTTACTAAACTGCACATCACACATTTGTATGCACAGGTGTGGATATCTTGATCTACACAGGCATGAAATTTCTACTTTAAGGGTAAATGCTGACAACAATGACACAAGAGAAAAGGACACTTAAAAAATCTGGTCATTATTTGGAATAAATTTGTACATTGGTACAAACTAGTCCATATGCATTAGTTAGAAACTGTTATAAACGTTCTTACTAATCCCCAGGACTGTTCACATTGTCCTGTTTCTTGGCTATTTTCTTAGCTTGGAGATTACCTATTTCTCTTGTATTACTGCTGTCAGACCAAAAGACAGCTTCCAGACCAAACCACCACTTACAAATTTCTTTAACAAATGCTATTTCAGTCCCACTTACTATGCCAAAGTCCTCTAATAATAAATTTGCAGTCTCACAGTTAACCTGTGAATTTGAGAGCATCTCTGCTCCCTGCCTTTCTCAATTCTACCTGGCTTTCTCACTGCCTCTCTACTTCTTGCTGGTGCCTATGTTACTACACTGGAACACCATTCCTTATGCACTGCTCTTTAAACAGTTTTCTATTAATTACTCCAACTAGACGTAAGGCAGCTATTCAACAGCGCACTCTGAACTACAGTAATATGCTTTGGACCAATGAAATCTTGGTTGATATTTGTAAAAACCTCCAGTAAATCCAAAGCTCAGGTTGCATTGCTGCTTTCTGAGTTGCTTACTAAAATTTGTATGATTCTCTACACTGACCGAAGCTCTTACCTATACAATAACAGAGGTGCAACCACGCAAAAATCAGTATTTCAGAGAGATATCTTGTGTTACCAGTCAAATCATTAGCAGTTATTACACGTAGAGCTTTTCTTCTCTTTTTGACATGTCCACTATCAAAACCAACCTGAATCCAAAGTGGGAAAAAGAGCATGGGGAAAAAAGCATGAAGCTATTCAAACATTTTCCTCCCCCAGGTTTCATGAAGTACTACTTAGTATCATAAGGCTTTTCACAGTATTAAACATACCCATTATACTTTTGAACAAGCTATTATACCTGCAATGCACAGGACAGTGTTGTGCAGGGATATCTGAATGCATTCTGGTAGCAGGAAAACTGTGCAGTGGTAATTAGCTTAGCCTGAGAAGACAACAACCAACATTGAATGATTACACGTCAAAATGTAATCATCTACAAGAAATTGTGATGGCTTCTGTGACTTCTTTAGTAGCCTTTATCCAGCTGCATATAAATATTACTTAGAGAAAACACCATTCAAATCATGCTGCTGACAAGGTCATTAGATACTTCATATTATATTGTTTTGGAATTTCAGAGCAGTCCTTCTTGGCTTATGATTCCAGCTGTACTACAAAAAAAAAAAAAAAAAAAAAAAAAAGAAAAAAAAGAAAAAAAAGAAAAAAAAGAAAAAAGAAAAAAAAGAAAGAAAAGAGAGAGAGAGGGGAAAAAAAAGATGACCTTTAAAACTATCCAATAGCAAGCAGTTAGCAAATGGATTTGTAAAAGAATTGGATTGCACTAGCATATCATTCTAGAATAAACATCTAAATCTGCTATTTATTGATCTAAAGATCCATGACAGTGACAGCCATAGTAATTTTTTTGAAGGCAAGTATGGGCATACAAGTTTTTCACTAGCATCCTTCTTTTGCAGACTTGTTGACAATCTTTGAAAATTYGACTACATGTTCATCTGTATCTGCAAAATACCAGAATTTCCTTAATAACTAGTTTAATAGAACTGTGGCCCCAGTTGCAATTGTACTACTAAATATTATGTAGCAGAACAAGTTACATTAGAGAATAAAGGGAAGCGTGAGAATAAAGGGAATGGCAGGGAAGTAGACATAATATTTTTTTCGCGTTTAGGTGCCATTAGGAGAAATTGAAAGCAGGCTGAGGAGAAACACAGTAAGACTTTCAAAGAAGTGAAATATTGCTGAAAAGTGGAAAAAGAGAAACTGTCTCATTGCCACCACGGTAGGATGGAGTAGAAAATGTGATAAAGATAGATTTAAGTTAGGTATTAGAAGCAACTTCTTAGCAAAAGGATAAAGTCTTAGAAAAACAGAATGGGAGGCAACATCAAGAGGTCATTTAGTCCATCCTGTTTGCCATAAAAAGGTCAACTGTTCTTGCCTCTTTCCAGGGAAAYGTTTGGGTAGAGATTCAACAGTCCTAGTGACTCACTATGTTTGGTTTTAGAAAGATTTCTCTAATATGAAAACTGAGCATTTACACCTTCAGTTTTAATGCAAGTATTTCCTTTCCTAGGTGCTATGTATTTAAAGAGTGCCCCTGGTTCATATGGCAAATTTTTTATCATACCCACCCATTGTCCTTTCAATCTCTTTTCTAGGTGAAATAACGCCAGTACTTTCAGTCTTTCCTGCTAGGTCAAGCTTCCTAGTCCTTAAATCTTCTTCTAGTCTTAAATCTTCTTGCTGTCTTCCAATCTTTCTCCAAGTTATCCACAAGTTTCTTGGAATTAATATTCCAGCTAAAACCTCATTAAAGCTTAATAGAAGGATCAATTCATGTATCTTGCACATAGACAATCCACCCCACTGCTTAAAGGGGATTTTAAAGAAAAAAATTAGACAAATATTTGTCAGAAATTAACAAAGTGTAAGTTGATTTTTTTTCTTCATTAAGGGAAAGGCTCTCTGACCCATCAAATTATCTTTCAGCTATATTTTCTATGATTCTGTGAACATATTTTGTACTTTCATTAATCACGATTCCACAAAGGGTATCACAGCAACTGTAGCATTTATTGTCTACAGTCTGTAATTAGGAAGTGTATTAAAAATTATTTTTCATGTTAATAGTATGTGTAGGGACATTAAATAAAAGATCAATGGAGTCAAAATACATGAATAGTTTGCTACCTTGACCTATTAAGCTGATTTCCTTCTCTGAGAACTGTGTTAGAAAGGAGAATGAAGTGGTAGCTATGAGTACTTTCCATACCCTTCCACATTCCTGAAGCACCAGACCCACGTTTCCATTCTTGTGTTTGAATCAGATGTTTCTTGTGAAGCACAAGTCATCTGTGGCAATTAACTGGAATCTTTTCAATATCAAGAACTGTCTTTCTGATGTTCACCCACTTCTGTGCTTGAAATCAAATACCAAGTTCATCATCAGTGACCTGCCATTCCTTGAATGACATCTGACACGAAAAATAAGATATTTAACAGGGAAACAAGTCCACTCAGACCATGAGTCTGACTGCACTGTGTTTTACACAGGTGTGAAATGCTTCAGTCATTCTAAGCACCTAATCCTAACCGCCTCCATCTTTAACAGGGTCCACTTTTCCTGTCATATATTTGTCCATGATCCCTGCTGAAGCTGAGGAATAGAGGGGGTTGAGTAAGGAATGAATAAAAAGTTTGTCAATCCAGAATGTTTAAAATAAATTTCAATTAAAAAAACACAATGGTTGTTCCTTTGCCTTACAAAGCCAGGCAGAATGGATTTGAAGTCACAGTTACACAAGCCCCTAAAATTAAGCTGAAGAACAAGTAACTCGTCAATGTTCTACTCCTGTATCAGCACACTGTATCATAAATTTCTCTTTATATTAAGCCTTTCCACTTGTTTTGTAATGTTCCTTGTAGAGCAGTTTTGCTTCTGAGTGTATTAAATGACAAAGAAAGGAATGCACACAGGGATGACTTACATAGGCAATCTTTGATGATTGAATGACTGTATATTTTGTTACATTCATAAACCATAATTCTCTTATATGCCAATATTTAACTTTTTTCTGTCTAGGGAAGGATTTCTGGTGAGAAAACCCCAACATTGTCTTTCAAGATATTTATTTTTTCATTCACAGATCTTATATAAAGAGTTACAAATGAAGCTGAATTTAGTAGAAAAAACAGCCCTATAATTACATTTGTAATATGGACAGAATTAGTGTGGGTGGAAAATGATATAAATAAGTGTCTCCCTTGCTAAAAGCCTGGCTTTTGATCAGAAGCATTGAGCTTCTGATTTTAAAAAGCTTATCTACACTTTATTAAAAGAAGTCTACTTCCTATGTTTTATTTTTAGATTCCACTGTGTGGACCTGCCTAATGTTGCCAAACAAAATAATGAGAAGATATCTTTGAATGATAAAAATTGTTCATGTAGTTAAATACCAAATTCATCCTTTATAAAGATTGTAAAGGAAAGTATTTGGTTCATCTCTCCTGGAAGCAACATATTTTTCTATTGTACTAGAATGATATGCGCATTTCCAGATTGCTCCCATTCTCTCTGGGGAATGTCCTTCTGATACTCAGTGCTACTGCCGAACAGCAGAATAATAAATGTTAAGTATTCATACAGGTAATCTGAATGAGGTATCACTTTTGTAACAGTTCTAAGAAATAGTTCATGGCAAGAAAACAGTACACAGTTCATCACTGATTACGAGACAGGGCTACAATTCAGTTAAAGCTGACCTTGAAGTCAATGGCCTTGGGTAAGTGTAGGTTTTCCTTAGCAATTAAAAAGCTTGCAGAGTAATTTCTCTAGGACATTGCTCTTCATATCCTTTTAAGCTCTCCAGTGATTTTGTAGTCTAACTTTTCTGTAGTGTATTTCCTTCCTGAAGTTGACTTGAATTTGAAAGCACTGAATGATAATAAATTGTTACCTCTTTTCATACAACTTCAGTGTTTTGATGGAGTGAAATTTCTGGTTTTGTGCTTAAGGATGATTTTATGAGACCATGATTTACAGGAACCTCAAGGCACATTTTTAAATTAATCTTACTCATTTCTGTGCAATTAGAGCAGTAAAATATTTATTCTTTAGGCTATATATTAATTCATATCACTCTTCAGTAGGGTGAAGATTTTGTAACCATGGCAATTTTGTCACATTATATTTTTAATTCTTTTTCTTTAGGAAAAAAAAAAAAATTAGCTAGCAAGTATTGGTCCTGTTTTCTCTGTATAGCCATGTGTTCAGAGTTKGAGGTTTTAGGATTTTCTTAGATTTGTCTTTCTTCTAATTAAAAGAAAACTTTCAAGATCTGGCAGAACATGATTTTAATATAGAATCAATAATTTATGGCACTGCAAATGCTGCAATATAGACAACATTTTTAGATAACATAGAAACAAACATATAAACTGTAAGTATGCTTTTTATTGGTCTTGGCAGAGCTGTCCCTTGAAGCTTTAACAAAATAAATGAGTTACTGTTTGCCATCTTGCAGAGAGGAAGCTGAAACGTAAGAAAATGTTCATATTGCCCTAAGCTCAACATATGGAGCCAAGGAATATTACAGAAAGTGATATACCTTGCAATATGTAGTTTGGTAGGTGCTCATTTTGAAAAGATTTTATATTTAGTTATGATAGTACACATTTTCTATTGACCTTCACAGTTAGTTTAAGAAGAATTAAAGCACCACAATAGAGATTTGAATGAAAACGAGCCCTTCACCTAGCTTGAGGGAGAGAACCGCTGCTCTCTATAATTGTTTTACAGCAGAGCAAGTGGATCTGATCCTGCTCTTGCTTTGCTCAGGTGAATGCAATGCAAAGGATTTGTACAAAACCAACATCATTGTTTCCACTTAAAGGGATACTTCCCAGCTCATAGGTCTAAAGAGAGAAGGCTGACTGAGCTCCAACTGTGTACATGGGTCCCAGGCTGTCCTGCAGCCTGGCTCACATCCCAGGCGTGAGGGAGGCTGGGAACCAGCACAGGTACAGGCTGTGCAGGCACCGAGGGTCAGGTTTGTCTGTCTCAAAGGCTGAGGCAGCTACAAACAGCAAGAGCAAGCTCTTGGTCTCCAATGTTTGGCTACTAAATGCCTCTCAAAATACACAAGATTATGATGCTAACAGCAATAAAAGACAGGCTTGCTAGTGGAGCTGGTTAGTTGTAATCCCTCATTTTAGAAGCGTTTGAATAAAAATACATTAAATGCTTGCCATTGCCCACGTGAAAGTAGTTGGCACTGTCAGTCCAAATTTAAATGGGCACCTGTCCCTAACTAGAAATCTTGTCATCTTCAGCACAGAAGCCAAGAACTGGATGGAAATGAAAGCTGAGCACTTTTGCTGTTGTTCTGTGTATACCATTGTCTGAGGAAATAGCTTAATTTTTATCCATTCTGTGAAATAAACTCAGGACTCTGTTTCTGAGGTGACAATTTTAGTATTTCTCATGAATCGTGTTTGTTTCAAGTGTCCATTTTTACAGCTCCCAGGCTCAGGAAAACTACTAAAGTTATTGCTTGAAAAATTAAAAGAAAAAGAGATAAAAAGTAATCAGTGCTGAACACATATGCTCAAACCAAACWAATAAATATTCACACCTAATTATATAAAAGCAGGCCTGTTTATAAATGGATGGGGCATCAGGTTTTCTTTTGATTTCAAATCGTGTCAAGCACTGGAGAATGGTGTGGAAGTGATTATCCATGTTTTAATACACTTTTATTTTTTAAGCAGAATTTTGAGAACCTGACATACTGCAGAAGTCAGTAGTTTTTAAAACACAGCTTGCTCAGTTTACAAGTGTATGCACTAACATGAATGCTAAGAAAGTAATGGACCGGATTAAATGTGTTTTAAGTGCTGTATTGCTATACAATCAGATAAAAAGGGTTAAAACAAATKGTCTCAGGGAAGGGTTTCTCATTGTTTACGCCTTTTAGACTTGAAGACTTGGCAAACCTGCTGTGTAACTATGCGTGCTGCCTGGAAAATAGCTTTTTCCTTTTTATTAGTCTAACTCAGGCACTGATTTATTGAGCCAGAGAAGGATAAGGCAGCTTTAGCTCTTCCATTAACACCAGCTGGGGCCTGCATCACATAATGTTGTGTGAACGCACAGCTTCATCCCATCACATCCGGGCTGCAACAAGCCCCAACCTCTGCCAGTAGTACCATAACTTTCTAGAAGTTATTTATGCCAGATATCTCCTTAATTCTTTGTTTTTCTGTTTGTTTGTTTTCTCTGTGATGTTTTTACTTTAATGTTACACAATCAAAGTGGCTAAAATCAAGGAAACAAACTGAAGTACCTGTAATACGAGCAAGAAACAATAAAAATAACCTCCTTATTATCTGTGATATGCTAAGAAGTCTCAGAGAACAGATAAGGGAAAAATGTTTCACTGAATATTAAAAAGCCCACTATGAAAAACATCAGTAACAAATAAATGAATAAGTAGTCTGTTCAATGGCAAATTTGTTTAAGCATCTGTTTGTGTATCGGAATAAATGCATATAATTCAAGACCTCTGTAGTTACTAACCTTAGTGTAATCCATCTCTACATGACTTTTACACTAATATATTTTGATAGCTTTTGAGGTTATTATACATACAGCTGTTGCAAAATATTCTCATTAACTTCAGCTTCTGAGCACTGGATCCAATACTGCTTTTGTTGGTGAAATTCAGCCCACCTCTAGTGGTTAGCACATCAAGGTAACCCAYTGACTGCCATGTACTTATCCAACAGCTCTTAAATTTCTCAGTCGGCTTTTTGTTTCTTGGGCTTTTTTCTGTCAAAGGGAAAACAGTTTTCTGTCCCCTTCTAGGAAGCAGATATTCACTTTCCTCCCCTTCAGTCTTCAGGGCTTCTCTGGTGGTTGGTTCATCACCAGCAGAATGAAGAACTGCTGTTATAGGCCACTGTCAAAGGGTTTTTTCTTAACGGAAGGCATGATGTGTAATTTGCTTTCTTGGCTTAAATAATGCAGTGGGAGAAAGAGCCACTGTTTCCAAATGGTTTTTCTTAGCTGCAATGGTAGAAGTCCATGTTTATCAGGATATTAAGCAAAGAACCCTGCTGGTTTGTCTTCAAAGATAAACTAGAGAAAAGCTCCCACTCTTAGCTCAAGGTTTTCCCTAGTTAAAATTTTTGAAAGTGTTAAATCCAGCTAGTGTTGAAAGATGGGAAATGTCAGAGAAAACTTAATGTCTGCAGTGAGGGCAGAGGTAGAGAGCAAATTTGCAGCATGTAATTTCTTCACTTTTGATAACACCTGTTAAAGAAAATTTGCTGTAGAGTTATAGGGTGTTAGAGCACTTCCAGGCTTTTCAGCCCAGGCCTGCAGTAGTTGCACAGTTCTGTTTGTTATCTTGCAGATAAGAAGCCAGAAACAAATGCAGACATGAATAAAATGGCATTTAATTTTTTTTCTTTGCAGTGCCAGCACATAAGATAAAGTAAGCTTTACCCTGTAAGCACTTATCTTGAGTGACACGATGCTTTTTATCTGCCACCCTATTATAAGGCTCACATTATGTGTTGCGAGCTTTTCTACTTTATCCTCTTTGGTTTCTTTAAGCAGAACATTTGACATTTAACTTACTAAATTGTTAGGCTGTTGAGTTAGCCAAGGTAGCACATTCTGCAAATAATAGCAGCATACAATAGAACAGTTCAGAAGTTTCAGGCTGTGTCTAGACCATCTTGATGGCCTCAGTGGTGAGGTCAAGTGATATGGAATGGCTCGTGTTTGTATTTTTRCAGGTTGTAAGAGACAATTTACATCCATAATATCTATCATAGTCACAGGATTGCCATGTATACAAGCCGTTTGATTACTTTTTGCATCTTACCTGCTTTCCTCCAAGGAAACTGCCTTCCTGCCCAAGGGTCACAAGCACTGGTGAAATCGGTGTACTTGTAAGCCCTTGATACTTATGTTCATGCTTGGTCAGGAGGCGATCTACACAGAGCCCTTGGCTGCTGGCAGTAGATTCCTTCATGACTGATGATGAGTACACACTTGATAAGCTGACCACAGACTCTCACTGTGGTCTGCTGAGCCTTTCAAAACTTGTGCAAAACCTCAAATGAGCCTTACATCACTAGTGGGTGCTGGGGGATAGGAAATGCCAGGGTGCCCCCTTTATGCAGCATTACAGTGGGTGCATTACCCTGGGCAAGTGCTTGGCTCCTAGAAAGGCCTGGGGAAAGTCCATCCTCAGTCAGTGTCACTTTGCTTTCCCCTTGAGCAATGTCCTAAGTGTGAAGGGGCAGGCAGGATCTTGAAGGTGTCGAGGATCCCTGCTGGAGCCTCAGCTCCTCACTGTTCCCCCCCAGACCCCTAGGAAGTTTTAAGTTTTTGGAATGTTTTTAGGAACTGAATTTCCACTGTGAAGTTTGTGCTTTTATCCCAAAGACACCCTGAGCACATATGATAAATAACACTTAACAGCATGACAGCAAGCTTTCCCTCTTCTGTTTTCAGTTTCCTTTAGTTACATTTCTCTGGTCTCAGCATACTTTCATTCTCTCCACACAGAAATTTGAGATGGTTACTGTATCTCTTAATAAGATGGAGCTAATCAGTCACGACAAAAATCATTGCAGAAAATGATAATGGGAAAAGCATTCATTTGAGTTCTTTCATTATGTCTCCTGGCGTACTCATTTAAAACCACRGAGTCTAAGCCAGAGCACAGTGCAATTCATGCCTCCTCCCATTTCATGCTGAGCTCAGACTTCAGTGACACAAAATGGTTTATCAGGTTGAGGTGAAAGGTAGAATGGTAAATGTCATGAGGACTAAAGATTGGTAAGGCAATATTATCATGTGTTTATTAGTTGGATGTTAAGTTAACTTTATGAGTAGATAGACGATGAGAGAGGTAGCTGAATTAACCTATCTCTGGTTGCTTTCAGCTGTGAGGTTATAGAGAGGGATACCATCTCTTTGGACGTGGGTCCCAGATTGTTTGTATCTTTAGAGACATTGTTAGGAAGTCTTGATTTCTTCACTGTCTGCTGGTGAACAGGTAAAAAGTACATTGTAAGACGTGTACTATACTTTTTTGGTATACCATAGTCTACCTCTTCTACCACATCCAGATGCCTGCCCTTGTGCTGTTGCTCTGAATGAGGACATGGTGATAAAGAAATCAACAGTCAAAAAAAGCTGTGGAGAGGAGATGTAATCTCTTTGACCATGGTGATGCAGAGGTGAAGCAGAGTTGAGGCAGACTTGCCGCTGCTGTGTTTGGGAATCCAGTAAAGAGATGCATTCAGAAAGAACGCAGTAGAAGACAGAAAATTCTCTGAATTTCATGTAACAGCCTAAATTAGTTGCTCAGAATTTCTCCTAGGCTGAACCTGAGTTCTCCATCTAAATCCATATTTTATTCAGACAGTGGGAGAGAGGTGAAGCAAGTGGTTGTGATCCCAATCACAGTATCTCAATCACCCACCACAAAACCACCAAAAAAAAGTGGCTTTATAAGAAGCTGTGCTCAGAGAAGGGAGGTAAAGGTCTTGAGTGACAAATAAGCTTTACATGTTGATTTGGTTTAGAATTATCTTCTTTTTTCTCAGCTGATGTGAAAAAGGGTTTTGGCTACATTACATGAGCCAAGAGAAAATAATCTGAAATTTTATGGGAACCAGTTGAAAAAACATTCTTGCTTAATAGAGATGGATAGGACAAATCTTTGTGCTTTTGATAAAGGCAATGAATGACCTAGTGCTTTTTAATATGTGGATTTGAAGTCCTAGCTGTTTGCACTAAGAAATGAAATTGGTAACAAAGTTTAGACACTTATGAGGCTTAGATTTTGAAATCTCACAGTTGTCATTAAAGAATGTTGGTATATGGATGTTTGATTAAATTTTAATATTAACAGTTAAAAAATAAACAGTTTGAAATCAGTGTCTTGATAACTTGCAATGACAACATAAAAATGAAAATTAAGGAATAAAGGAAGTAAAATGTAATTTTGTAGTTGTTCTAATCATGTACATTTTTTAGCCATTAATGATGTTTTTGGAATAAATAAGCTTATATATTATGCACATATATTTGTACAAAAAAAGCCCAGAGATTTCTTTCTGTAGCAATATATTGGACAGTTGCTTCAGTATGTTTTGTAAGCTACTTAATCCAAAGTAGCGTTTTAGAAAACAGTCACAGAAATAACAAAATGTTTTTCTGCATCTTATTTATGTTGTCATAAAGTGAAGTGCATTGACCTCAAGTAAAGCTCTCTAAGCCATTTGGGAATATATTCTTTAGCTAGCAATTTCTTTTAATGTTTTATACTCAAAGCCAATTCAATTTTTGTAATCCCAGACTATGGCTAAATGTGTCCATGTACAAATGCTGAGATATTTTATTGAGAAAAACATGAGTTTGCAATCAAAACAAATAAATTATTCATATTTCTGTACTTTGCTAAATAAATTGTTTGATTAACCGAACGAACGGAGTTGTATTTCTTGCTAGGTACGGATTTTATATGATTTGATAAGATTTGTGAGAGAGTCTTACTTTTTTATATACTGATTGGGTATAATTTTCATCTCACAGTTGAGCAAATTTTAAAATTAGCTTAGTCTACCATAAAATACTTCTTTATGAAAAGAGAAAATGATTTTCACACTATGGTAATTTGATGTTGTTTATTTTGGAGTTGCTTTTGAAACCTCAATTCATACTGAGCAATAGTTACCCAGTGGGACCACTTAATTAAGGACTACCCAGCTCAGAGCTCCAAAAGTGAGACTTCTATTTATATCAGAATTCAAATAGAAATTAAGCAGTCCAGTGAGATCTTAAAGATGCTTGAAGCTAGAAATGGTAGGAAAATTATATTTGTTTGTTCTTTATTGACAAAATTCTTTGCCACTTTAGCTGAGGCAAAGAGTCAAAGCTGGTTTTGACAAGATAATGCTGATCAGACATTTGCTCGTGTCTTAGGTACATGCTGGGTAATATATTTTGTTAAATGGGCATGAGCTTCCAAGAGTAACGAGTATACACAGGTTGGGGAAAAAGGATATTCACACATAAGCCATCCTTCTGTCCCAGAGGGTACTTTTGCCAGGTAATTCATACTTATAAAGKTCTGAATGCTAACATTAGGAATATTATAAATGAGATCTATTAAAGTTTGTACCGGTTGCCATAATACTAATATATAGATTCAACTACATCCTTTAAGGTGAAGTTAGAAAACCTGAATGGAGCTGAAATTTGTTCTTGCTCTTTAAATGGCTGTATCTAAAACTTTTACAGATAGTCCATACAATTGGAGGTTTTGTTCAGACTCTGACTCATAATTGTTGTAGCTTCCTTTGTCTATCTATCCTCCTTAATAACTAGGTAGTTGGTCTAGTCTGGACACAATGCCTTTATATTTCAGAAAATGTTGATATTTCAATCTTGTGCACATCTTCATTCCTTGAAGTGAGATCATGGCACAACAGAAACCATGTTGCTTTACATTTGAACTACTCAAATGTTTTCTTTACTCTCTTTACATTTGACTCTTGCACCACAAACCCTCTACACAGTTGCATTCATTAACCTTCTTGCTTTGCCTTCCATTAAGTGCAAATGTCTTGTTTCTCAGTCAGGCTTCTCTACAACTGCACTATGCACCTCACTTTTCTCCTCTCATTCTAACTTTACTCTTTCTGTGCCATACGGTTTATCCATCAAGAATGCATCTGACAGTTGTCCTCTGTTTTTTCACACTCTTGCAGAACTGTGACTTATTACAACTTTAAATTCTGTATTTCTAGACTTTTACAGTTCTGAGTTTAGAACTGGGCCATTACATTACAGAATGAAAAGAAAATTTTACAGTRCTACTTGGTGACCTGGAAAAAAAAAAAGCAACACTCTGAAATACAAGTCAGGTATGCCATAAATTGTCAGCAGAAACCACATAGGATCCAAAAATAAAATTAGTAACGGTTGTTTTAATAATATAAAAATGAAGTAAAACCTCTTTGATGGCAGTGTAATTTCAGACAGGAGCCTCTGCTAACAAATTACACTTAAAAAAATAGGATCTACATTGTTCTAATACACACCAATATTGTCACACTGCTCACTGTGATGAATACCATGAACTGGAGATGGAAATTATTGTCTTTGATCTGTGAAATGGTCTTCAGTTCTAACATTGCATTGTCCCATCATGTCTGGTGAACCTCATGGAGTTACATTTTCATCGTTGCTGATTTCTGAGGAATTTTAGGCTCTGCTTTATCTGTGATTTCAAAATTTGAGTATTACAAGGAAAAGTGACTTTAGATGTGTACATCTATGAATTGGAATGCCATGGCCTGTGAAGATGGAGTTTTGTTTGTGTGATTCCAGTATTTATTACTAATTTTGATGGTCTCAGGAATACAGACATACCAATGAAAACAAATCATTGTGATGACTGAGATGCTGATTTAAATGCCACAAAAGATCTTCCTATTCATGTGATATTTACTGTGCTTCCTACAAAATTTTCTGAATTTCCTCTACAAGGTTTTAAATAAAGGAATAATCCCTTTGACCAGCAGAGAGCAGCAATGATATACTTTATAAGGACCTAACTGTGAGTCTGCCCTTGCAAAATCCTATTGCAGTTCATGTGTGTATGATTATCATGAACATGTATTTATGGGAAAAATTGTATTAAAATGAAATCAACAATGGACAAAATATGCCCCCTTTTAATTGCATTTGTTTATAGAACATTTTAATTTAAAATACTTTGTTTAATTTCTTATTTGTCTATATGAAAGTTACAAAGATTTATTACTTAACCTAAACTATTTTTAAGTCACCCTTATTCTTAGTAGATGGTTGTTTTTACATTAATCTGAAAATTCGCTGTGGAGTTTCTCTGCTTTTGTTGGACAGTGTCTATATTTTAATTCTTACAGTAAAATTTTAGCCCCATAAAGGTCAATAGGAGTTTTTTCCACTGACTTACATGAAGTCARGATTTCAGCATTCTTGTGACATATATATTAACAATTCATTATAAAGAGATTAATAACATCGGGTTAAAAAAAAAATCTAACTGCTTATTTTGATCTCATCACAAGGATACTTGTGCAATTTTACAGGCTCTGCATAGGAAGGATGAGAACCTCAGTTTTTCCTCTTCTAGAGTATCCTAACAATGCCGTTAGAGATTTGTATTCCCTGTTCTGGCTCTGTGGCTCTTGCATGCTTGGTTGTGTAGTGGTACTCTAGAATAGATGACAATCAGTCTTTGTTCTCAAGCTTTTTGGCTAACCCTCAAAAWWAAAAAAAAAAAAAAAAAAAAGTGCAATTTTACATCCCACTTCCTAGTGGGACTAGTTGGCAAAGTAGGAAAAAAGAAGCATTAACAATGCCACTATGCTGTCACTTTTGGAAAGAATGTGGGATTACTGTTGGTTGACACAGTGTTGTCTATACGCTGTGCGTATATTAGCATTTTATTTCAGATCAGGACTGTGTTTCAGGAGTGAATCTTCTGTTCCTGCTACCACATGGAGCAGTCTTACTTTCAGAGCAGTATTACTTTCAGAGGATCTATAACTAGAATATATGTTCCAACCACTAATGAATATTCAGTTCTGGGACATACTGCATGTATTTCAGAGTAAAAACCCCGTGAAACATATGAATATATGTTTATGTAGGAACAACATCCCCTTGGCACCAAGTATTCTGCCATTCAGAGCCACCCATACTGCACCACGCTGAGGCCCCTTTTGGGGAGGGAGGGAGTTCAGACTGCTTCATTCTTACAAATTTCAAAGAAGCTTGGGTGGCAGCTAGCATTTATCTGCTTACACTGAATCACCTCTCTGTTACTGCCTGAATACTGGTGTGCAGGAAACTCTGAGGTCCAAACTAGAAATGCTATTTGAATTTAGGTTACACTAGGCTTGGGCAACACCGAAAGGCAAATGTTACAAATTTCTCATATTGTAAATCCAACGTGAATTGCGCTAGCTCCCCCCCTTTTTGAGTGTTAACGTAACTTGTATTTAGTTCCCTTTGCTTCACTGTTTCTATTGCAAACTAGGAGCAATCATGTCACAGAGATTTTATAAAAGTAAATTCAGTCATGTTTGTGAAGCATTGAGGTCCTATCATGATGAGCTTTGTAAAAAAGCTAATGAGGAAAATATTACTCTCTTCCTTCAGAGCAGGTCTTGAATAGTGTGCAACAAATTAGTTGTGAGACCACAGACTGAATAAACAGGGGGAAAGAAAATATTAAATAGCTCTTCGTTAAATTAGTACCATACTTCCTGTAAATGTAATGAAAAAAGGTCTTGAAAGAAAATAATGAAATCATGTAATTAAAGATCGTATCAGCGTTCATATGCCCAGAGCACCTGCCTTAGAGTTCTATGGGAAATTTAGTTCTGGCATTTCATCACATGAATGCATGATACTGCAGCCTGAGTAATATTCTTTTAACAAATTGCTTGACTGCAATGCATCTAATTCAGGAATCGAACAGGTTTAATTTTTATTAAATTATAATTCTCACCCTTTAATTATTTAATTTGGTTTAATTATTTGGAGGATTATTAAAAAAATTACAAGAACCATTTCATGAATCAGTTGTTCATTGATCTTAACTTATAATTTTATTAAATAAAAAGATATTACTGTCATTTCCATAATTATTGTCACAGCAGTATTTGTATTGAACCAATATTAGATTCTTACTTTGCTAGGCATAATACACTGGCAGAATGAGATACAGTCCCAGACAGGGAGACATTACTGCCTTTACAAGTAGCAAGGGCAAACTGTAGAAAAGGAGACCTTTAAAATGGAGGCTAAATGAAAAAATGGGGTGCATGCAAATGTCATGTTGATTCTGACAGTGGATTTCCTTTTAAGTAATTGTATTTCTAGGTGGAGTTTTGTGCAGAAAGACTTAGCTATATAGAATTTAAAGAAGAAAAAAAATTGAATGAGGATGTGAAAAATAAATGTTGGATAAGGGGAGAAGAGTATGGTGGGCCACCAGTCAGAGAATGAATGAGGGAGTAGGAGCAGATAGCCCTAAACACAAAGAGAACGAACTTAACAGGGAAGAGGTTATTCTTCAGCATCTTTTGTAAACTTAACATTCTATATAGTTTTGGCATTACTTTCTTGATCCTTCAAGCTTTGGTTAACATTTGATTACAAGTTCATTCATACGGAGTGTAAAAATAAAATTCACTTAAAAGGAAAGATTAAATTAAAAGGCCCACGTTTGCTAGTCAGCCACTAGTGCAAGATTCTGCATGTAAATGTTTTTATGCACATACCCAGTGTGATATAAATAACAATACAGATGCAGGGATGATTAAACATGGAAGTGCACATTTTCGCCTTATTTCTTGATTTTCTTGTTTCTCAGGCATTGTTTAATCAAATGGGGCGATTGCCTGTTTCATTTCAGTTCCTGCTTTGCCAGGATGTCCGAGCGCCGGAGCTGACTCCTCCTACCTCTGCCTTGGACAGGTTCCGTACGCAGACCTTGCTATCCTGTACATCCCCCACCTGATAACTGTCTTGTGGAGACCGCACTAGTGTCTGCTTCACGCTGCTTTGAAAATCTCCCCCTATCTTTCAGACGGAGCAATTTTGTTGATTATTTTTGTTGATTATTATTTTGACCAAATGAGTCTGTTGAGGAGATGATAGGCAGAGAGAGATCAGTGGGCGTAAGCAGAGATTGCCGCAGCACTTTATGTGGTGGGTTACTCAGTATGGATGAAATAATAAATTGTATAGGACCTAAAATGAACGTTCTCCACAGCCAGTGTCAAGGCCCTGACTGCCACGGACACCCCCCTACTTGTTTGTTTGCTTTTTTACCCAGCTGGACACTTTTGAGCTTTAGCCAGAAATTGAAATATCAGCCTACAATAAGAAGGTGTGTGCTTGCTCTCTGCTTGCAGATACTCTGAAGCAATTGAAACATCTCACAGAGTTCTCTAATGAGATTTTCATACCTTTTTTTTTTTTTCCTGAGAGGTCCTTGTGGTCTCAATACATATTTGAGCTTGGTTTAAAAAAATATGCGATGTCCAAATCTAGGTTCTGATAATGAAGTCTATGAAGACTTCCCTGAAAGTCAGAAATTCTGTTATTTTGGGTCAAGGATCAATATGCCATTTTGTAGTTGGATTTTTTTTGTAAGACATTCTCTGTTTGTTTGTCTCTGTTTTATTTAAAGTGACATAACACCAGTATCTCCATTGTCCACGCAGGGACAGTGCATTACAAACAGAGTTTCTCTAATATCAATTAACATCTTTTTCAAAGACATTAACAGAAAGAGAACTGTGAGGAAAACCATGATAATATTATGTGTCTACTTGCTGAAAAAAGTTGCTTATTATAATTCACATCTATATTAGCTTTTATTGTATGCAATTATGTTAGCTGTAATTAATGGTGGATTATATGTTTTTTATTAATTATATATGTGTTAATAAATATAGCTATAATATTGTAAGTAAACTGTTTGGAATTTTTGTACTCTCCATAGGATTGCCCACAAATAAATACTGTTCTTTGTAGATTACATTTCACATATATCTGATGAGCAAAATGTAAAAGAATACTATAATTATTTTTGTTTTGAATAGCTTATAACTTACTCTTTCTAATGCTCATATTTTTTCTTAATCTGCCTTCACAAACTAACTTTAACTTCTGTTTTTATTTCATGTTTTAGTTCCTCCTTGCAGCTCTTCGTAACACAAAAGAATGAGCAAACCACCGTGATTTACTTTAATCTTTAGCCTATTAAATCTTGCATTTGAAGGTCAAATTTAAGCAGAGGCAAATCTATGCTTCTTTAATAAACTTTAATTCTACAAATAAAATGTGATTGAAACTAAATTGTAGTAGGATTTCATTTTAGAATTTCTTTCTTCTTCATCTGGTAAATATTGGTTGAAGGGAGGATAATGAGAATCTGAAGTTACTTGTTCCCCGGAGTACAGGCATCGTTTTCATATGGCTTTGTTAGAATGTTACAAGAAGATACCTGGTAAAAATAGTAAAACTATGAGCTTATAGCAGGAAAATAAAAAGTCAGTGAAGGGTAACAGAAATTATTAGCAATATGAGGAAGCTTTCAATGTAAAGCAAGATGAGAGGAAACCCATTGTTTGCTCTAATTAAATTTCAAAAAGGGAAACATTGCCCGATTTAACTTTTTAAATCAAGAATTTATTTCTTTCTAGAAAAACTGAATGGGAATTTTACGTTTAATAAAAAAGGATTGGATGCAATTAGGTGGCCTGTATTATGTGTTAAAACAGACCACAGAATTATAAGTGATAGTTCTGATTATAAAACTGTGAAAAAAAATAATTAAAACAATAATGCTTTTTAAAGCAATTTCTATCTTACAGATAGGATATGGGAAGCAAGAATACAGAAAAGTTCAGAGAAGGCTTTGAAAAGCTTTTAAACATTTCTAGTATAATTATCTAGGAAAATGTTTTCCAAGAGGGAGTAAGCCGAAATTAAGTTTGCTAAGCTGTACCATGTATAAGTAAAGAAAAAAACATTCTTGGCCCAACTATTTATTTCTTAAAGTCAGAGACATCAGTGGGAATCCATTAGACCAATGTTGAATATTTCTGGGAAAAAAATGCTGAAAGCAATTTTAAAGAAATTTAAGAATAACAATGTTACAAGAAACTTCCATGCAATGAAAGAAAGAAAAGATTTTTTCCCTCTATTACTCTTACAATCTAATGACTCTTATTTTATGGGTGATAATTTACAGGAAAAAATGCAAGTGTTGCTCTGGAAAAATATTTTCCTTTGTGCTGTATGAAGCAGACAACATGGAGAGCAAACAGGTGTATTAGTGGACAGATCAGGGGCACCTGCTTCCTAATTAATTGAGATTTCTTCTGAGCTGTACCTGGGCTGTGGGTTGTAGCTCACAGGGTTTTGGTCCGGTGTTTTCAGTGACCCTGGCCCTTTCTGCAGGGGAAAGGCTGGCTTCAGCAAGGCAGAATGGTATCCAGAAGCAGAAAATTTGTTCAAATAGGAAAGGAAAGAGTTCTTCAGTATCAGAGGTGAGTGAAACTGGTGCATTTGTCAGTCTGTAGCTGATGAGGTGGCTGGACCAGAGGTTGGCTGAGTGGCACGGGTAGTAGTCAGTTATCTGGAAAATGGGTGAAATAGGCTTGAATTTTCACTGACAGAGGAAAAGATTAGACTCTACATCTCTCAAATCTAGTTGCTTAGCTAATATGTATTAGGTGAGAGTGGGATGGACTAAATCTCCCATGGGAAAGAAAAGAAGTAATCTCTGTGTTACCTTCTAAAAGAGAAGTTTACGTGCATGTGGTTCAGCTATTTAGGCTGCAGCCATCGGTATGGGATCCCTCTAGTGCCTTGAGCCCTGAGGAAAGGCAGGATTGGAAATATTTTTCTCTTCAGTGCTTGGTGTTGGGCTGTTCAGGTAAACCTCAACTCAGCTTAGTGGACCTATCTAAATGTTCAATGTGATTCTCTGGCTTTGTGTGAGGTATCTTGGTGGATGCACTCAAAGGTGTCTTGGTGGATACAAAAGCAACTGAATTTACCTCAGAAAGGTTTAAAAAMCTTCCCCTGGTCTCAAAGTGCAGCAGATGCTGAATACAAGAGAAACATGGGTTTCAGGACTCAGGCTTTAAAAGAAATATTCTCAGAAGTTTAATCTAGGGAAATAAGTTGGGTTATTGTGGCAGAGAAACTGTTTGGTGAAAAGGAAGCAAAACTAGCAATTAAGAAGCAAGGCTGCATAGTGTATTGATGATGGAGCTGCGGGAGGGAGGAGGAATAATTTATGGTGCTGCAGCTGTGTGTGTGTGAACTAGAAATACTCCAAGAACTTGTGTCTTTACCTGACTTTTGCAGGGAATTTATTCTACTGTTTCCTGGTTCTGGAGGTGAAAACTTAAGTCTCTTTAATGGCATATGCAAACTTAGATGTGCTGCTTCAATGTGTTAAAGTGTCAGGAAATTTGTTTACATGCTCAGGCTGCTCTAATTAAATTTAAATCTGCTTAAAAAGGATTTAATTAGAGTACAGCAAGCCTTCTGCAGACATTTTAATATCTGTTTAAATTGGCTATATTGCTTTGGTTAGTACGTAAATTTATGCTGAAGCTATAAACAGATTATGTCTTTTTAAGTTGTCATTTTCAGCTCAGATGTTATCTGGAAGCGTGTATCCTCTTGTTATATTGTAATTGCCAAGTRAAAAGTAGATTAAGTAAAGATGTTGTTTCAGAAGCGTTTTAAATACATTTCATGGTATTATCAGTTCCATAAGGTTTACATGTGACTGGTCAGCTGGGAGAAGTCATTATATCTGGATTTTAAGAATTTCTTATGTGCTGGCATTGATATAATTTATGTTAAAATAGTTTMAATCCTGTATATAAAACTGGATTTGCACAATGAACAAGTTCTTAGAGATCTTATGCCTTGTGTCTAATGAAGAGTTAAAACTTGTTTTGCCAGAAGAGTTATCGGATCAAAGGGCTAAAAAAAAAAAACGTATATTTTTTCCCTGATCTTGTCAAGATGAGCAAGGTTGACTGTCAAGAGTGTACCAAAGAGTTGGCAGTGGTTCTGAGATGGAGACCATCTGACAGAAGGAAGCAGTCTCAGAATTCCTAATTTTGGTTCTTTAATTATATATGAAAAAGTTTTTGCTAGTGAAAAAGTATGGTCTGTGAAGAATAAAGAAAAGACTGTCAGCTCAGATTTAAAAAAAAAAAAAAAAAAAAAAAAAAATTAGTCTATTTGCGATGAGAATGTCAGGGATGTTGCCAACACATCATATGTTATGCTATTTATTTCATGTGGAGTTTTAGAATCCCATAAAAAGATCTTGCCTAGTGGCAAGGTGCATCTAGCTCTCTGAAAACCTCCAGAGATGTGGCACATTCATAGCAAAAAGAAAAAAGAGTGATAGGGTATTATGGAATATGCTAACATACAGGATCTGACAACTCAGGCTGGGGTATTAATTTGTACTAGTTCATTGTCTATTTTGAGCAAGTTGCACTCTTCTTTCATGTAACAAAAGCCTAAAAAGTGCTTGACTAGAAAATCACTTTAAGATTAGACCTGCTTCTTTTTTAAAGAATTCTTTGACATTCCAGATACACAGAGAATAATGTATTGCAACCCAAACAAGTAGTCCTGTCCTTGAAAGAATGATCAGTAGTCTCACACTCAACCTGAAATGGAATCAGATTCATTATAGTTCATTTGCCATTCTTCTTAGTCATTTAACTCTGCTATTTCATATTCTCGTAGGGGTTTGTTGTTGTTTTCCCAGAACTATTTACTAAGATTTCGGACCACCTTAGAAAAACATTAAACTATTTTAAAACTAATAAAGTATCAGAAGTTCAAAATTCTCCTTGTGTGCACCAATGAAGGCTGTTGTGGTTCTGTAATCCTGTGCTCAGGTGCGCAACTCTTCTTTCATTCTCCTTCACAATTAATGATTTCTCTGTTAATCGCACAGAAAGCGAATAAAAATCCCCTAATACTCAGTGAGGTAAATGTTGTGCAACATCACAACTTAACGTTAGTTTTGGAGCTACGTAGTGCCTTTGGGAAAAATCAGCAGTCCTGCTACTTAAGACTTAGAAAAATACGGATGTTATGTCGGAAGTTGGAAAGGCACATACCCACTAGTAGATTCTTATATGAGGGCAATGATGCATGTAGATGGGGAAGAGCAATGGGGCACTTTCTTCTGGGCTCCGTGTCTTCCCCTGGCTYAGCTGGTATTGGAGCTACAGCTGTGCCTTTCTTCTGAATAAATCCACTTAAGCTTCTTGGACAGCCACAGAAGGCTAAGAATAATCTTGCTCTTTAGATTTGACTTTTTTTGGTCAAATACACACATATCCATCATTAATTAAAAATTAATGTCTACAGAAGCAGTATAGTGTTTTAAACTTTAAGAATGTGGAAATAAAGAAGAGTAGAAATAAGTATTTGTTACAGTTGCAGAGATYTTAAAACTTCTTAATTTTTATTTTATCTTTTAATGAAGAGTTACAGACTGGCTTGGGCTGAAACAAATGGAGTCCTACAAAGTTTTTATTGAGTTCTATAGAAATAATGCAAAACATAACAAGATGCAAACTTTCGTTAGACTTGGGAGTCTATTAGCTCCATGATTTCTTTTTTTTTTTTTTTTCCCCGATATTTAACCTAATGACTTTTATTGCATATATTCATCATTCCCAAATGCAAAGCCTGTGGCTATCATTGAAGAACTGACTTATTTTGTGACTCCTTATTCTCTCCCAGGGTGAGAAGTGTGTGTATCTCTGGAGAAAACAGGCTGCTGCTTATCAGCTGTCATTAAAACTGTTACTCTATTTAAAGCTAGAGTTCATAGCTGAAACTTACTTGCTCTCAGCATGACCACAGAATGAATATATATATATACACACACATTTGCTCATAATAATATATATATAAAGTTACAGTTTTGTGTTTTTTCTCATTAATCAATTTTAACCTGAAGTCTACTTTGCCACTGAAATTGAAAAGACGAGAATAGCAGTCCCTGTGAAGAGCAGCATGGTGAAGAATAAATAAAAATGGTTATGGTTCATTGATTCTCTTTTGAAGAGAGCAAAGGCATAATATATATTGGAAAATATAATGTATTGCAATATATTTCTCTCATATATTGGAGACAAAGCTTAGGTTCCCACGTGAGACCAGAAGAATCTAGACTTTCTCTTTTACTACCCAGCTAGCAATGCAATTTCTTTAATGTAGAGAACAATATATACTTTATATTCTTCTGTCCTTTTTGTTTTCTGTATGAACAGCTGGGATTCCACACCCCACAACCCCACCCCCCCCCCGCCCTGAATTCTTCCAACTTTCTTTTAGTAACTCTCAGGTATAACCATACTTTGGCTTTAGAACATCAGAAGTGTGTGGCTGGAGTCAGTGTCAAGAAAGTCATGTAGGACTCTAGTTTAGTTTCAAGGCTGATGGACAGTACTTACACAGATGAGTACGGAGAACAATATCTGTTTTTTCAGAACCTTCCATCCTCATAGTTCACCATTTTCCCTGGTTTATGTGTTTTCCTTATGCTAGATTAATTTAATAGTTTACACTAGGGGTGGGTTCTCAGTACCTAACCCAAGTCTCCTTTATTAAAAGGTAAGCCAATTACTTCTCATACTGCCTTAGATATGGAAACCTTGTAACTGTTCATTCTTTTTGTAATGTCATTTCAAACACTTGAATGCTGTTCCCATATATCTTCCCCCTTTTTCTCTCCCCAAGCCCAGCCCTTCCTCACAGATCACAGTTTCTAAGCTTATTAATTTTCTCGTCATACTCTCAGCTTGGTCTAATGTTTTGTGTGTCTTTGCTTGACTAAAACTTGTCAGAGTAATCCAGTGGAGGATTCTCCTGCAGCCCATCACAGCCAACAGCGTAGGGACAGTTTGAACAACGTATAGTTCAAGATAGTTATTGGGTCCTTCTCTCTAGTACTGCTGTTCAGCCGTTTATTTCACAATCTTTTTTTTCCTTAAATGTGTGACCTGCTTTTGGAGGATTTTTGTTGACTGTCTACATTTAAAGTATTAAGTATAAAACTGTCTTGTAGAAGAGCTTCGGGTGAAACACTAAAGATTGGGAAGTAACAGATTTTAATAATATTTTTGTTTCCAAAACAAGACACTATTAAACATTTCATTATATTCATATATATATTTGAATTTATATATATTATATTAAAAAAACCCCTAAAGATAAAAACAGGTTAGAAAACTAAGATTCAACTTCACATTGCCAAAACTAAAATATTCTGAGAATAAAATAATCCCAAATAATAGCAATAAATCCACCAGCTTAATAAGGTAATGGTTAGGTTTTATTTTCATTTATTTTTGATAGTCATTCTCTTATATGTACTTGCAAGCAATTCAAGTAAGAATATGTGTCAACATATCATAAAGTAAAGGCAAACTTTTATTTATGGGGTTTATTGCACTTGTTTTCAGGGGATTATTTAGGTATTCTCAGTGACTGTACTGACTCATTTCACTGTATATGCCAGAACTCCTCTCTCTGTCAGTCATACACTAATATAAGCCCTCCTGTCTGAACTCAAGCAACTCTGCAGAACCCACTCTCTCTACTGAATCTACCGCTCAAACTTCTGTAAAATATGTCCTCTAGGCACTTCAATGCAGTCTTTTAAACATATAGTAAAAAAATGTAATATTTTTTTATAATCAGCTTGCTTTCTTTTTAGCAGAGGTGCGAATCAGTTACCTGTGTTACACTGCATTACATAAAATGCATGGAGTGAATTCTGACTGCCTGCATCAATGCCAGACTTGACCATCACAATAATCGCGTTTTTGTCTGTGCTGCAAGGAGCTGGGATATCCAGGCCCTATGGATAGAGGCCTGGTCTGTCAGCTCACCATTCACCAGTCCCTCCTTTCCCCTCTGTTTCTGGCCATATAATCCCATCACTTGTTCTGTGCTAGTTCTATGCCTTACCTGTTCATGTGCTAAACCAATTCAGTTCAGTAACCTGCAGAAAACTACCTCGGCATAGAAAGTGATTTTTTTTTTTTTTTCTTCCCCCCTCCCCTTTGTGTTGATGGTTAAATGAGTTTACTGTGCAATCAGGCAAGTACCAGAGCTAATAACAGAGAGCAGGCAGGGTCACACGGTGAGAAGAGGGGGAGGAATGGCATTACCCTTTTTGCAGCAGTGAACCACTTAATCAGCTCTTTTGCAATGTAGAGACTCTAATTAGTGTCTTGAATTTAGATGTCAGATTTGTCATGACAACCAAACTAGGCAGTCTTAACACTGTCCTATAGATCACTACTGTATTTTCATTCTATCTTATTTTTGACTTGGCACATCTATTCCTGAGTATAAAGAGAGAGGCTTTTGTATTTTGAAAATTGCTTAATCCTCCAGAATACTTTTTTTCAAAAGACAGTACCAAGGGAGAAGATCAGATTAGAAAGATAAAGTCATAAACCAAGTGGAAGCTGGCTGTTTTCCCACTGTTCTGCTCTATAAGAAATTTGGAGCTAGTAGAGATTGTCTAAAAAGATGCAAATTTGGTGGGAAGCACAAGGAAGTCGTTAGGTTAGACTGAGGTCATAAATATTACCTAACTGCAAGTGTTGTCTGTCTTTTCCATGAGTGGATGCTAGTTTTCTCAAGTAACTAATATATACCTTTTCTGCTTCTTGAAATTAGATTTGCGAGTATCTCTGAAATTACTTTTTGAATTATTCTGTACTAGCAACATGAACAAAAAAGCTATTTATTATAGGGATTTCAAAAGAAACGTGTTTCTTACTGCTTTCTTCTTTTTTATTTAAGGATAGTATGAATAAAATCATTGTCGGCTCCTGTTATACGATACATAATGTGGTCTTATAAAAGTGCTTACATTATCAAGAGTTCCCACACAGTGATAAATGAGATGCCACCTCATTTCAGTAGATTTAGCACAAGTAATAAATTTGTAGAGAGAGAAAATTTCAAAGAAAATAACTCATAGCAAATAAACCTAAAAAATATAACCTCTCTAAATTGTCAGCAGTTCAGGATTTACCTAGATTATGCAAGTTATTTCTACTTGTGCTACCTTTTATCAAGCTATTTGAAAGGACTCTATACTTTGAAAGTAGCTGCATTGGCTTTTTGACATGCATTATTACCATATTCAGCAGTAGGATGAATAGATGAAATTTCTGTCAATAATTCTCAAATTTCCAATTGAATATAATCTCTCAATGTTATGCTCACGTATTTCTTGGGGCAACCCATTATGAGGTCAGTAAAGGAAATTTCACAATTTTTCCCTCTGGGTTTTTCTTTAACATTTACCATCCTATTGTGAACACAGAATTAGTAGAAATGGATAATTAAATATGTCTTTCAGTCCTGGTTTTAGCTTTGCTTTGATTTAGGAATATAGGGGGTATTATAGGGGTTAATGTCAAAGATTCCTCTCACTTTGAATCCAGTCTTTGCGAGGGGCCTGGACAATGTTTAAGGAAGGTGTGAAAGAACATAAAAATCATGTTACTGGCACTTCCCCAGTATTCCAGTCCCACACAATGTGCATCCTGGGGACTTCTAAAGTCAGAAGATACTGCCTCTCTGCATTTAATATGTCTGGAGGGATTTTTTTTTTTCTTTTGTTCTTTGTCTTGTAACTTTTTAATCTGTACGACTGTCTCTTGGCAAGCAGTTCCACAACATAATTATCTAATGTGTGAAGAAGTACAACTTTCTGTTTGTTTTGAACTTTTTACCAGTTTAGCACACACAGCTTCATCACCAGTTTCACGGGCTTCACCGCTCATCGTGCATACTGAAAATATGAGTGGTTTATATCTGAAATGTGTGTAGAAACATTTCAAATTAAAGTTGTAGACAAAGCTCCACATGAAACTTGTTAGAACTGTGGTGTTTCGTGTTTTGTCATTTTTTTTCATCGTTTTTTCATTTGTTTTTATATTTAAAAAACCTAAATATTGCTGCCAGTGAATTTTAAGTTTCCAATCCAACCTGTTTTCCAGTGGTAAGGATGTTCATTTGGAAAATATCTAGAAGCACTACACTTCAAACTTGTGCTAAGAAGTACTTTGAGCGAAACCTTCCCTCTATAACCACCAGGGGAGTGGAAGTCCACTGTCAATTTCTGTTGAAAACTCCACTATGAATGGTTCTTGGCTCTGACAAATATTGTAATCACCATAACGAAATCTAAGTTTTAGACATATATTACTCTTTTGAAGGATGTATGAACAATCTGTTAACAACGTTGAAAACTAAGCTTGCTCACCAGGGGGTTACAAACTGCCAAAGACATGATTCCTTTAAAACTGTGCTTAGAAGTCTTTGTTCTGGCAGTTCTTTATTTTTTTTTAACAAACAAACAACATTTTAAGGAAAAGCTAACAGTTTAAAATACTGCCTTTTGAGTTTCCAAATGTTTTCCATAGCTTAGATCTTTTTTAGATCAGAAAGAAATGAATCTATTTCATGTTCTGAGAAAATGTCTAGAATGKTTTTTGTTTGTTTTCTTACAAAGTCATAAGGATTACAGATTGTGCAAGCACACAATAGCTAAAACAACTTGTCTTGAAAAATGAAGTAAAAGAGTCTAGGAATTGATTTCCTATGTATTTCTTATTTTACTGAATATTCCAACTCCTGCTTTGAAGATACTCCAGAAAACATCTTCAGAGCTACCCTTTAGGAAGGAAAGCTCATCTTTTGTGTCATGATTGCATAACATTTGAGTGACTGACTAGCAAGTCTGATGTGACCTCTATTGTATTATTCTGCTGTTATAATCCTTTCACTGTTTCTTTTTGTTTTCTGCAAGTTTTTTAGTCTGCATACATTTCTCACCATGACTGAATTTTACAGGGTTATGTACGGCAAAGTTAGAGGTAGGTGAGTTTGACCTACATAGCTGTGCTGCCAAAAGTCGTTACCATGGAATCTGTTATGCTGGAAAAATTGTTTTTGTGCTGTTTCACTTGGGAAGTGAACTGTGACTGGGATTGCCTGCTCTAGCAGAACTGAAGCTCTGCAGCTGCCCYGCTGCGGCTGGATTAGCAGCGCTTTGTCAGTGCTGCGCGTCACACAGCTGCATGTGCAAAACCGTTTTGGTAGGTCAAGTATAACATCTAAATTGTAAGCTCTTTGGACTGGAAATCATGCCCACCTCCCTCCTTCCTCTTCTTGCCTAAACATGTACTTTTTTCCCTCAATAGCCCCTGTAAAACTTTGAGTTACCTACTACTGCCACTAATGTTCATGAAACCAAGGAATCCTTACTGCAAAAAGCTGAGAACATGAACCTAAGGAAATGGCATCTTACAACACAGTCTACTTACTGAAATACTGCTTTTACTAGCGATGGACAGTAGAAGTCAAGACCCCAGTGAAAATGGGATCCTTACCCAGAATAACACATTTTATGTTGCAACCAACTCCAATGTAGATGCTGTCCTGTGGCTACTTCCCTGGGCATTGTTTTTTAAATTCTGTGCAAAACCAAGGCAGCTCTCAATAGCCACTGCATGCATTAATTCCAAAGTTCAGGAAGCTACTGAGAAGAAATAAATAGTGCTGCTACCTGGTTAACCCTTGATGTTACTTCAGAACTCCTGTAACTCGCATGTGTCAGGGCAGGGGTCCATCAAGGATATCACCAAGTTCACTTAGGGTTTGGGGTTTTTTTTATGGGACAGAGTGTCTCCCATGTTACAACCAACTATGGAAATATARGCACACAATTTATGCTGTACCTTGAATACCTCTCTGAAACCTCACAGCTGACATCTGAAAGTCATTAATTGCCATCAAGGTTAAAGAAGGATTACTGGAATCTGACATATTAGACTGCAAGAGTAGTTTATTTGTCACCCCAGGCGAGGCCCCTGTATATGCTTAGTGTTACAGTGTACCAAGGGGAAGCAAGAAGAGAATACTCGCTCCTGAGCTGAAATTTGAGTAGAAAGTGCTGAAGTGCTGAGCTGGAATAGCTATTTTTGGTGCTTTAAGACCAGCTAAATTGATTTCACTGCTTGCTCTGGGAAGCATCTCTGAACAAAAGAACCAGAAGGGCTATTTGGGTCCTTTACCACTTAGGTCAGGATTACTGTTCTGGCTAGAAGACCATCTGGGATTTTAGATTAAAGGAAAACAATGCTTCAATTTTCTGATACTGAATTAACGTTATGTAATTCATTCTTATGTCAACCCCAAGATTGATTTGTAATGTGTTGTGTTAATTTGGGATGTAAAATAATAATTTATTAATACATTGATTTATCAAGTAATTCTCCTATTGTGACCTTTATTACTCAATTTTGATTAGTTTGTAACAGTTTTTACAGTAGCTTTGTTTAGTGTTGATATTTGCTCACTCATTAATTTTCAGAAAATCCATTAAGACAAAATTGATTTATTATTGCTGATTGCAAAATAGGTCAGTAACTTCAGAAATTTAAAACACTAAATTAAAGAAAATTCTAATTGACAACAAAGGCTTCATGCCTGGAGATTTTAGCAAGGAAAAAACCCCAAAAACCTCACTTCAGCTTCTTTCCACTTCTAAATAGGACATTTTAACTTAACTGATGTTAAGGATATAGTAACATCAGATATACTCCTAATCATAAGTTCTGTAGTGTTATATGTGAATATCTTGGAATTGATAACTAATTTTTCTCAAATATTTAAATAGTTGATCCTCATCTGATTAATCTGAAATATTAAAGACTCCCTAAGGCTGTGATTTTAGTTTAATTGCCTCTTTTCTGTCCCTGTGCAACAGTTTTATTGATTCATTGGAAGTATTCAAGGGATTTGCAGGGCATAATTTTTTACGTCACAGAAATATCCTGGTTTGACCTTATTCAGAGATTATTATGTCTTCCTACCTCTACACAGCACAGTCCATAAAATTTCCCTTGCAAGTTTTGCATGCTTTGTCTTCAGGCTTATTGACTCTACTACAGTAAGAACTCCTCAAGGTAAAAGATTTCTCCTTGTCTTAATTTTTTTTTAAGCTTACCGATAGCACTTTTTTTCTTTTTAGGTAAAATGTTTGAATATGTAGCCATAATACTTTCTAATCTCCCTTGACTTTCCCATACTGTAGTTTCTATCAAATTTTAATATTTTCTCCCTGGTGATAAGCTTAATTAACTTATGAAAACATATGTATGAGCATCTTATGAGTCACTGTCAAGCTCATGCAATATTGATGATGATAAAATCAGAATAAGCCCTTAGAAATAATTTATCTTACAAGTATTTATTCAAAAGCTGTCTGAATCATGGTTTATATTAATAATGACACAAGGAATAAAATCAACTTGTTTATCACAATCCATTGTTCCTAATGTTACAGTTGTTAATTGATGTGTTTACTTATTTGGAACTTGCTCCTGAGTGGGAAGCATCACCCTCCAACGTGTTTGGCTTTCTCCTTTGTCATCCATTCTTTGTCATCTATTCTCATGTACTACGCTAGGATGAACATCTGTATTATGGGATGTCATAGACTGTGTATGTATGGTGACAGAACTTGTGCAGCATGACAATAYGGTGCCTCCAAACACAATATAACCTGGAAGCTGAAAAACACAGTGGGGGAAAAAAAAAAAGTGGGGGGGTGTGACACTATGCTTCAACATTTAATAATGAAATTTTTTTTCTGATTCTTCTTTTCTCTGTGTAAAGTGATAGTCTCTATTAAAAGTAGATCAGATTCTGCTAGTCCACACTTCCCAGTTTTGACATATGAAAACCTGTAAGGAAAATACTTTTTTTGTTTGTTTGTTTTTTTTCCTTGTTCCACAAAATTAAAAGTATGCAACCACATCAGATTTTGTTCATACACTTGTTTGATTACAAAACAAGGGGAAAGGGAAGGAATAGAAAAGGAAAAGAATAAAAAAAAAAACAACCTGGATATGACTAACCAGACTAGATAAAAATACAAATATAAAATCAATGCTATCAAGTTTTGAGAACAAATTTAAAACTCCTTGTAATTATTCTGTCTTTTCTTGTATGCTATCTTGCTGTTTTACTCTTTACTGTATTTCTTCTGCCTTTGTTTCTCTGTTTCTCTTTTAATGCTCCCCCTACAATGCCCTGTTCTAGTCTCCATTCTCTCAGTATAACACTTCCCATTACTGAATGCTTAATCTGCTAATTAAGTACTCACTCTTTCTCTGTCCAACATGTGTGTTTTTAGCTGTGATCATACATAAATTCTCCCCCCCCCCCCCCGTTTTCCTATAAGTTTCCCAGTGGCCATTCGCCTTAGTCTCTCCTTTCAATGATCTGACTGAAATTCGCTTACAGGACTGTTTTCTTTCTCAGGGAAAAAGTTTTAACTTGTGCCTTCTGTATGCAATTACATACTGAAAACCTAACTAGTTGCTTTGCCATCAGTCTGAAGAGTACTTACAGCTCCCAGATCAGTTGGAGGAGCGGTAGATATTGCAACATGTTTGTTATTTAATTACTGTTAAACAGTCATTTTTATATCACTGTATTTAAAAAAAAAAAAAACAAACCATAAATATTTGATTTTTTGCCTTAACTAGTGATGGTTTGTTGGTTTTCCTCATTATTGGGTAAATAACTAAAGATTGTAGCACAAATTTCAAAAGAGGAGCTGCTTTCCAGAAGGATGTATTTTTTTTCCTCCCTAATTGTGTGTCAGAAATTTCCATTCTGAAGATGCAATTCTTCTAAAATTTTGTAGTTCTCGCTTTCACCTCTTTCTTAGTCTAGAGTATTATTTAATTCCACTGAGATTATTAGATCTGGATCAGATGAAGTTTTAACCTCTTATCATATTAAGAATGAAAAAATAATAGCTTTATTTCCTAGGATTTCCTTGTGGCATAATCCAGTATGTGCAATTCTGATCTACTGATCAATTTGTTATAGATACTACAGTAAATATGGGTCTTCTGAATGGGCCTTTATTGGAAGAGAGGTTGACAAACTTGTTCAAATAGGGAATATATAGATGGAGAAAGTGCAGCAGGGACAAAAATACCAGAGAGAGAAGGGTGGCTTATTGGTCAAGATGGGCTTCAAAATTGAGCAAAGATAGCAGCTGAGATGACAGCCTGGTAGATACAGCATTAACTATGCAGTAGACACCACTGTTTCAAGTAAATGCAGAATTCTTGGATAATGAGTCAACCACAGAAGGCAACTGATACGTTTTAGGTAGATCCCAAAGTGTATATRAATAAGCTGATGTTTAAGGATTTTTCTTGTAGCTCTAGGTAAAAGCTCAAATCTCTGTTCTGAAGTCTTGCCAAGAGCTGCTCTTCAACCACGAACCAAAGTACACTGGTCATTGGTACAAAGAAATGGAGGCAAAGCCACTTTGACTTTGGTCAAATCTTGGATCCCAGGCCTGATGCAAAACAAAGACATGCAAATAATGCCTTACTTATGCTTATATGAAAAGAAAGATCTTTTTCTTCCTTTTGAAGAGAGGTCAGTGGTTTTTTGCTTGCTTGTTTTTTTGAATTGAGTGATGCTAGTTTTACTTCTCTACTTTTTTTTTTTTYTTCCTTCCCTCCACATGAGCATATCAGTATTTTCCCCCCATGTTGTCTTAACACTTTGGAAGAACATCCATAAATACCTACAATGTTATTGTTGTCTTTTTGGTTTACAATTTCTTTATTCTGCGCTTCCTCTGAAACCCTTCCCCTGCCCATGTCGACAATTAGCAGTATGCTATGCCATTTTCTATCATTCCTGTCAAAACTGTCCCGTAGTTCCTGTGCCTGTTTGCCTGCAACCTGCTGACTCCTCTGAATAACCCAGAGACCTCATCTTCTCTAGACGTTGCACAAAGGACTAAGCTTGTCTGTCGTTGCAGAAGTCCTRTGCACCAGGGAAGCAGAGATAATTCAGTTTTCTGAAGTGGTAGCTGTTTAAGAAAAGAAGTTGTCTTTTGAAAGAGATAGAGAATAAAGATGCCCAGCATATGCCTGATGAACGCAGACTGAATGAAAAATTTTCCCAAATGTATACAATTGAATGCAGATATTGGTATCTGTAGCTATAGTATTTATATTACTATCAGTCCAAGAGAAGGAAGATTACATAGGAAAGTGTGAACCTTGYGCTGAAGCCTTCCTTTTTTCCTTAGCTTAGCAGACATTAAAGATGTTTTGGGATAGAACAGATTTCTCTCATACCTGCTCAGAACTTGGAGGAAAATGCCAAGGAACCTATGAACTTCACCAGGCCTTGATGAGCTATTGTATATTTTAATGACTTAAAAAAAAAAAAAAAAAGGCAGTAATCAACATGGTGGGGAAAAATAAGCAATAATTCTAGAAAATCACCTGAAGGTTGCCTTACAAATATATATATAAAAATCAGAACAAATATGAGACTAAGATCTGTACAGACATGGACTGATTAATAGCACAAAAAAAAATCAGGTTTCCTTTTTCTTGAAGTGCTATTTCTCTCATTTTTAAAAGACATGYCCTAATTATTAATCAGAGTTGAGTTGTTGTTCTTTTTTTTCCTCTTTCCTTCCCCTTTATCATAAGGGAACACTGATATATCTATTCTGCCTCTCTGTTTATTATTCCATTTTTGGAATCTGAGACAAAACACTCATATCTTCCTCCAGTGCTAGTTCTCAAATAACTGCTGTTTAGTAATGTGAAAAAGTTTCTGTTTGCCCTTCGCAACTCAGTGAGCTGTAAACACTGAAGTAATTGAGCCACCCACATCCTGGTCTGCAGGTGATATGAGTGATGTGTTTTATTAGCATTTAATTAAATTGCAAATGTTATGCTAAACTGTGAAATTGCTGGCAAAAGTTGAATGACTGGATTAAATGACACCCTTGTTTAAAAGCAATAAATTAAAAGATTGTTGAGTAATCTGGAGAAAATATATTCTTCAACTCTCTTGAAGCAATTAACCTATGCTCTGCTGCTTTTAAAAAAAATTTTAAAAATTTATCCCTCGGCAAACATACTGAAATTTGAGGCTGTGGCAACATTAATTTCACACCTTCCTAGTTTAGGTTAATGACTTCTGATTATAACAATGAAGATGAAATGGATCTCATTCATTCTGTAGTAGTAAAGAGATAATATACACTTGCAACAATTGCAAATGACTAAAATTAAATTTTATATTATTGCATTAAGATTCGGGGAGGAGTGTAATAACTTCAGTTTATTAAAAAGTTGATTCTATTTCAGTTTGGGGAACACTGAATTATTTGACTCATTCCTATTTGCTTATTTGGCTACGTGTCGTAAGAAGTCTAACTATGCAAAAGCCATTTGGTATGACTTTGTTTAGAACTAAATATTTCCAGTTAAAATTTATAGCTATCAATAGAAGATGCTGGCTACTGCAGAGAATGCTACAGCCAACTGGGAAGAGAAAGAGTATTCTGATGGGAAATGGGAGGCAGGAGGGCTCCAACATCACATTTTTCATTTGAGGGATGTAACAAAAAAAAAGTRGAAAAATACAAATTTTCTGGTTTCAAAATAAGGAGGCGTTAAAGACTGGGGGCGGGGCGGAAATTGGGTTTCCATCCAGAATTCTCTTTCTTTTCTAGGATTAGAAACAAACAAGAACAACAACAAMAAAGTGTCCGCTTATAAGTGGAGTAGGGGGGGAAGCCAACAACTTCTGCAACTGCCTTCATTCATCTCTTCTAAGCTGAAAGCCTGGACTCAGTCAGTTTCTGTAGGTATTGTTTCCCAAATGTGAAGTTAACTGTTTGAGGATTTTTTTTTTTTTTTTTTTTTTTTTGCCGTGAAAGACAGGAGATGACTCTGCAAT